>CAMOHE010045276.1:0-15345 GCA_946598075.1 Artocarpus hirsutus | reverse complement strand
ACACCGGTTGTTGGTGTTTCTCCTCTAGTTTTGGACATGTTTTTTTCCCACTAAATTTAAATAGTAAACATACCCTTTGGTAGTAGGGTATTGATTATAGTAATGACTGTTTTATCACACCGGTTGTTGGTGTTTCTCCTCTAGTTTTGGACATGTTTTTTTCCCACTAAATTTAAATAGTAAACATACCCTTTGGTAGTAGGGTATTGATTATAGTAATGACTGTTTTATCACACCGGTTGTTGGTGTTTCTCCTCTAGTTTTGGACATGTTTTTTTCCAGAAATTTAAATTCACGGATTCCTAGACCGAACCTGACGGGTTCTTATTAGAACCTAACAGGTTCCAACAGGTTTTGTGTTGAAATTTGGTTGGTTTTAGCGAATTTTGGGATAAAACCTAATGAGTTTCAACGGGTTCTGAGAGGGAATCTGATAGGTTTTAAAACAAAACTTGACAGGTTTTATTTTGGCATTCTGCATAAGAGGGTGAGAATAAAGGATAATTTGTATTTTTAATAAATCATCTTTTTAATTAAACTAGAAAGGTTAATTTGGACTTGTAATGAATCATCTTTTTTAATGAGAGGAAGTTTTAAAAAGAGTTTTTAACAGGACAATCTTGAAAATGTGGTTTCGTGTAGGGGCATTTTTGTGTTTTGCTTAAAAAAAGGCCGAAGCCCATCGAAAGCTGCAAGCCTTAACGAAGTAGAGAGGTTTGTTGCCGTCGACTTTTGACTCTAGCTATTATGGATGATAATTAAATACTTTCATAGGGAAGATCACGTAGACCATCTATCTCCAGATCGGGGAAAAAAATATTGCTAATTCAAAACTCGTTTTAGTGATTAAAAAAAATCCTGTTTGGTACAAAAAATAATAATGGTAATAATAATAAAAAGCGTGATACAAAGTAGAGAGGTTTTTTGTACTTTCATGTACAAGAATGCCTCAACGAAGGAGAGAGATTTGTTGCTGTTGACTTTCGACATAAGGATTTTTATAAAAGGCTTTTTTGACAAAATGATCTTTTTTTTTTTTTTTTACATCAAAAAATAAGTTATAAGTTTTTTAGATACCAAAATAGCACTTGTTTTTTTTTTTTTTTTCTATCCTATTGAGGTTTCTTATCTTATTACAATTATTTTTTTTTTTTTTTGAAAAAAATAGAGACAGTTTATCTGCCTAAGAAAACGTGTTTTTTAGTGTAAAAAAAAATAGAGGTCGTTTTTCTAATTCAAAATTTTTTTTGACCCTTTTTTTCAAATTCTGCCCTTTCGACTCTAGCTATTACGGATGATAATTAAATACTTTCATGGGGAAGATGAAGTAGACCATCTATCTTCAGATCGGGGAAAAAATTATTGCCAATTCAAAACTCGTTTTAGTGATTAAAAAAAATCCTGCTTGGTACAAAAAATAATAATGATAATAATAATAAAATGCGTGATACAAAGATCCAAACGCATTGGTCTATCGTCGAGCAATAGCGATATCGACTTTTATCCCAGTCTACAAAATACATGACTTGTTATTTTTGTATTGATTGATATTAAGAAAAACTACTTGGTCAATTAATAATTAATGTCAAAAAGTTACATCGATTAATGTAAAGACAACAATTCATTGTTACTGAGTTTGTACTACAAAGTTGGATAAAAGTTGCAGGTGAATTTCATTAAAATACATAAATTAAATTTATTAGAATTAATATGTTGCTTGGTCCTACGAAATCTCGATGGGCTATTGAACAATAAGTCGTTGTTTATGATTTAACCCGCACAGGTGTTGGAAAGGAATTATAGCTGGGAACATATTGGAGAACGGTTTTAGAGATCAGTAGGGTTCACGAATCTCCAAGATTATTTTATTAAGAAAAAAGAAAATAGATTCTCCACTCGTGTACTGCGTTTTACCCTGCATAGCCTAAGGCGGCTGAGGTTTTCTTTCTAATATGAAAAAGAAACATAAGAAAAAAAAAATCACTAAATGTGAGTTGAGAGCTGCTTGCATGTGCATGCGCGAAGAAAAACAAAACATTAGTCGAGGTATGAAGCTTGGGCATCGTAAGAGTTGTGGGACTCCAGGAGGGATATCATCTTGATGGGGGGGAGGTATCGCCGTGAGATGGTTAAGGAGTGGCGTGCCAAGGCAGGGAGGCTTGTAAATTCACTCATCTTGGGGGCTTGGACTACGACTAGAACTTATATCAACAGTCATGAGTAATTCGGCCTCTTGATCTTGTGTAGCATCTTGAGGAGAAAATTATACAAAATGCCCTTATATAAGTGAGTTACTAAAACTGCTCTCTCACTTTTTTCTTTTCAAAACTACTCTTTTTCTTCTTTTATTTTTTAAATTACTAATTATATATTTATTATTTTGCCTATTATAATTCACTCAAAAAATTAGGAACCTTAGTTTCTCTCTCTCTTCTATTTTCGTATCTCTCTCTCCACCTCCCCGTCTATCTGCCCACAATCCAAGCTCCATCGAAGGATATCGATCTCCATCCTGTGACCTACACCACGAGTCTCTCCCTCACTAGAGTTCCCACTGTCATCATCACCAGATATGTTGTCCTCGTGAGGGGAAGCTCGATTCTCATTATTCTGTGCGCCAGCCGCAAGACCAATCTCGTTTATTGTGAGATCGTGATTGAAGTGATGAGGTTGTCGTGGCTCCAATGGGACCACCACAACGAATGGCCGTCGAGCGAATGAAGAAGCGCAGGTCTTCGCGCGATGGTAATCTTTGACTCTGTGAGGATCTGATTAGGGAATGATGATCACCTTTCGTCATTGTTGTCAGCTGTTGGATCTCTATCGACGATCTTTGGCGTGTTCCATCTGAGATCGTGAGGGTCCTCTTCGTCCTGGCCTCTCCTCCTTTGTTGTGTGATCTTCTAATTTACATCACAGGGAGGTGTTCAAAAAGTCTTTCAATCCTGATGTGAAATCTTGTTCAACGGTGAGATTCGAGCGTGGCGTAATTGTAACATACTCATACTCCTCGATTTTTCCAAATGAATTTTTGGAGTCCTGCAGTTATTGTTATGGATTTTTCTGCATGTCAACCATTTTGATAGTATTTAACGGTCTAACATAGGGAGGATGCATACTACATACAGTGCATATACTTGTACTATATCAATTTTTAAAAAGCCTGAGAAGAATTCCTTTTAATGGTCACAGAAGAATTTATTTTTTATTTTTTTTATAAATGTAAATAATGCATTCGACAATGAAGTCAAAGAACAATAACGTCAGTTATGCTCTTGCCCAAGGGGGTGGGCGTTCCTTTGCTAATACTGCATGGTTTGATTCCCTTCTATTGTGTATTCCTCCCCTTGTGGGGTTCGATTTGCTTAATGATCTTTGAGCCTGTAATGAAGCTTCTTCATTTAAAAATTAAAATAAAAAAAAGTAAAAAAAAAAAAAGAGAGGACACCACAACTGTTTAAGTGGGTATCAAGGCCGTACAGAGCCACCAAAAGGAAAGCAGATCCAGTAAAAGAACGAGAAGAAATCAGTGGGACAAAGGAAAAAATCTCATACTGTAGAAAGAACTGGTAATAGAGGATAGTTTTGTTCCTCCATCTATTGAAGTGTTTCTTTGAAAGAACCTAGCTTTTTTTTCTTCGCCCTTTTTTTGTCGACCTTCTTTCTCCAACTGTTTTCCTTGATAAAGCCCATCTTTAATTCTTAATGTTTCGCCTATGAATCCACTGGGTCTTGTTGTTCAACTAGCCCACCCAAAATAGATCTCCTTTGCTCTTGTTCCTCTGTTTTTCTGACGAATGCGTTTTCGGATTTTGGTAACAGCCATCCATGAAAGTTCAACACCTCCTCAAATATTTTGTTTGAAAACAATTAAGTTTCCTGCTCAAAAAATTTTGCAGATCTAATAGGGAGTTTGGTTCTTGCAGATCTATGTGTTTACAATGCTACACTAATCTCTGTATATCTTCTTTAATAGACATTCATTTCAACACAATGCCTTCGCGTACCGTTGGATTGGGCGCCCCAGCTGGCCACTACAACAGATATTCCCATTTTGTTTTGTAATTTATTGAAATAAAATATCTACAGATTCAGTTCTGGCATCTGACAGGTTTCATTCCAACATCCACAGTCTTGAAAAGTGCTTCTTTAAAGAGGCATTCTTATGCTTTACGCAAACTTGAGGTCACAGATGAAAAGGGCCAATCAATATATAAGATGGGTTTTGCTTTATGCGTCTGTGGTTAAGTTTCAATTGGCTATATGTAGTTTGACTGGAAAGGAGAAAAAGCGGTCACACATAGTACCAAAGACCAAAACTTAACGACCAAACCCATTTTCTGTAGAAGCTTGAATGATATCAAAATGGCACTCGTCTTAACATGTCTTTGGTAAGTTTCAATTGGCTATTTGTAGTTTGACCGGAAAGGAGAAAAAGCGGTCACACAGAGTGCCAAAGACCAAAACTTCACGACCAAATCCATTTTCTGTAGAAGCTTGAATGATATCAAAATCGCACTCGTCTTAATATAAAATATGACATGGATTTTATTTCCAAAATGTTTTAGGCTTTAGCTAATCTTGGCTGATAATGGATGCCGACGACAAAGGTGTCTTAAAGATTTAACGGTTTTTTTTTTTTTTAAGGTTAAAAGTTAAAAGTTTTTCTAATTTCTATTTAAAGGGTATTGTGGTATTATATTGGTCAAATTTGAGAGTTGACCAAAAAAAGGATATGAATTTATACAATTAAATATAATTTGAAGGCAAACATTTAATGAAGTTAAACACTGAGCATATACTTTCTGAAATAAACCTGAAATACATAAATCAAGGGGTAAATAGCCGTTCTCTTTATGCAGCTACTGGTATAATTGGATCAGCATATTGTTATATAATGAACTTGTTGGATCAGCAAAAACTAAAAATTAAAAGATAAAATTTCTTAAAACTATGGGACAAAGGAATGAACTTCTCGTGTTCTATAACAATGTGATAATTTTCACTACCGTAAATGATGTTAAGAATACATCTCAAAATCGAGAACCTATTTCCCAACGGGGTATGGCCAAGCCATAAAAAAATGAAAAAAAAAAACATTTCAGCAAGAAGGGGGCACTGGAGTACCATACCAAAAACCGGCTGAGACTGTTCCCCCTCGAACTAGGAGACAATTTTACGAATTTGAGCTTCTTTTCAGTCACAACACTTCATCAGTTTTCACTTTTGGGTGTCAGTTTTCTTCGTTTACTTTGATTTCTCAACGCCTCATTTTCCGATCTTATAACAGTAAGAAAAGATACATACATAGATGATAAAAAGAATAATTAAACCCCAAGCAAAGGCCTGATATCAAATTCAAACTGAAAAAGAAGTGCCTAAAACGAACTTATCGTAATTTCACAAACCTACCTACAAACAGAAGATGGAGAAACTATAAAACCTATAAAGGTATATAACACAAGAAGATGAAAAAGCCTATTTGGAAAATGGAGATCTTTCTCTTCCTCTTACTTTGACCAACAGAAGAATGGAAACTAGAAATTCTACTCATGTCTTGGACAAATGTAAGTTTTAGTATGATTAAGACATGACAAACATGAGCAACAAAGGAAACAATCAAGGGATGTCGTTTGCAAGCCCAAGTTTGGCCAGGGAAGCAAAGAATAGTTAGTTTCCAAATTATAATGAATGAAGAATCCTGCCTTTAATGAAAGGTACTCAGTATCTAAACATTAAATTAACACGTGAAAAAAACTTGCAAACCATTCCCTATATTTAGCTATTCAATTATTTTCTTCGATCAGTAATACTTGTGCATCCATAAGTGATTCGCACTTAAATTCTAATTTTCCAAAAGTATCTCTGCAAGAAACAGTGTGTTCACCAAACACGTTCTTGTGCAGTGTCCAAAAAAATAAAATGCTCATGTTCGGTGTTCAGAAGGAAAAATTCAGTCCTAAGCCAGACTAACAGCATAAAGCACAACTAAAATGGAAAAAAGGTGGAATCAAGGACTAAAAGTCGATCTGGGTAGCCACTTGAGGCTAGCTCAAGTGATTGGGTGTATGTGTGGGTGGGCGTGTGACCAAGGTTCAAACCTTGGGGGGAGCTTATCTATCAAAAAAAAAAAAAAAATGGAAGAAGAAGAAAGAAGTCCGTCCAGGTAGAAGCCAAAACATAAGCATTGCCCCTTTTTTGGTCAAATAAATTTCACGACATAGACACACGGAGACCTTTCTCTCTCTTTTTCCTTTTCCTCAAGTAAGCACAGCTCAAACATCATAAGCTGAATTTAAAGCAGTAATCAAGAGAGGTTAACATACCTATTTGCACGTCTCTTTCTTTCTTTCGCTCCAATATATTCTTTTATCTCTTCTTCACTCAAAATATTTTCAACACTAGACTTAAATAGATTGGAACAATCTATAATTGCAGCCAACTCATCCAAGTCCGGGACAGGCGACTTGCCCTTGACCTTCCCTTTGAGATACTCCATTAGAATGAGCCCTGATCAAGTAAACCACATAAAGAGATACAATTCATACAACAATTGAATTCAAAATCAGTGGCTTAGAATGTACGCAACGGGGTACAAAGAATGTCTAAAAAGAATGAATAAGCCAGTAGTGCAGAAATTCTGTTCTTAGGAAAAAAAAAAAGAGAGAGAGAACAAAACAAAAACTCTAATGTTCTGCTGCACCAATCCTTAAAACAAAAGTAAAAAAGAAACCATACATTATAATGTCAACAATATACAATTAGAACAGCTCTTACTCTCACACAAATCATAAAATAAGCTTTAAAAATTGGATAAAGACAGGAAAATCTAGCATTCCCTCCGGTTCGTATCACGTACGTGCGAAGAAGTAGGTAAACAGTTTAATTACTAGTAACGGGTTTAGAATGCTGGTTGCTTGAGTGGACTGTTAAGAGTAATACTAACGTATCATTTTAGGAACTGAGTTTGTTAGAAGCATTTGTAAAATAGAGCAAGTTGTAAAAAGATTAGTTACAAAGGGAGCAGGATATAAGGGAAAGATCAGTAATTGGAGAGCAGGCAGTGATTATTGGTGTAAAAAAGTCTTAGACAATCCAACCAATGAAAATTTCACATCATCGCAAAAGTCCGCAATTTCTTAGAATTTGTTTTTCAGTCTTTCAGCAGTTCCTTATTCAATAAAAATTACAGTTCATTACTTTTTTTTTTTTTTTAGTTTCTTTTCAGGAGCAATTGTCTGTTGGAGACTTTTGAGTACAAGTTTTGTTCTAAATTCTTATCCCCCATTTTGTTCGCTGGTCGAAATTGTATTGGTTTTAACTTTATTTTTATTTGAACAGAAAAAGTCCAAACATGTAGTTTAAACTGTAGTCCGAACTGGCCTTTGGATGTACGGTTAGAGTATTAATCTGAACAATAAATGCGAATTAAATTTGTGTTTGGATGAATATAGAGAAAGAATGTAGTTTGAAACATGAAAAATCTATTTATTGAAAAATAAGTATGAAATAATAGTACAAAATTGTAAATAGAAATCTTTGGGAGTGAAATCGATGTTCAATATTGATTCAAAATGTTGAAATGAAGGGATGTTAAGTTCTAAACTGAGCTGTTCAGCCTATTTTAAACTGTCATTTTAGTTCAAATTAAATTTTTTACCAAACACTAATTCAAATTGTGATGGCCACTCGGGTTAGGCTAAACTAGACTGAACCAATGAACTAAACACGCCAATCAAAACCCAGTCTCCCAGCCAAAAGGAGAAATTTTGCAGTAAAACAAAAGTTACCACTAAATTAAAAAATAAATAATACAAATAAACAAAAGTCTTCTTTTATACTAGAGCACATAACTTAAAGAACATAAAAACGCATATGCATCCAGAGAGACATACCAAGAGCTCGAAGCATCTTCAGGTCAAACTTTTCAGCAAGTTTGTCATGTCCAATCATTTTTGCACGTTGGATTACAAGCATTTTCATACTAATTAGCATATCCTGCAATAAATTTTCATCAATTCTTGCATTTGCGCCATTCAAAAGCATATATAATAGCCCACCCAATTACAAAAATATAAAAGCATCAAGATATTAGTCTATACTACAGTTTCAAAAAACGAGACCCATGGGATTTAGAGGAAGTACGTTAGTTACAAAAAACAACAATATAACCTTAGATTGGTGCAAAAAAGCTCAACAAATCAGTTTCCACTGCGTTAATTACAGGTGACCTAAGGATTTATAGAGCCATATCTGCAAAAAACTTTAGAAAAAAGTACATCATAATGAAATGCATAGACTGAATTTGAAAGTACTTACCAGCTCGGATTCAGACAAAGAACAAAGCCAGCTCACATCATCAAGGCTGTTGTTCCTCAAGATCTCTTGCAACTCATCTGTTTCAGAGAAACAGCTCTTTTCCTCTGATCTCATTGCAATACATCTGCAATTTTCCTAATTCTGCCAATGGTTCAACGTCAATTGGGTTTTGTATACCAATTACTAAACAAAAATTTTTCAATAGTTCTATTTTTCTGCAAGAATTGTGCACAAAAAATAAAAAAGAGAAGGCTTTTTTGTTAGGTTCTTAAAAAATAGAAAACTTTCTCAATAACCTATCTATTTATAATAACATCAAATATAAACATGCTTGGTAACCATTACAACAAAGATGCAAATAAAAACTAAACAAAAGACACACACATGTACAGAATAGATAATACATTACATGATATCTATACCATAGTTTTAAGAGACAAAATCAGGAACCAAGGCATTTTGTCTAATTAAGGTAACGCGTAAGCCTCAAGGAGGGTCAAGGCAGAAAACTTGACTGAAGGGCTCTTGACACTTACACCCCATATGTTTTGCCCAAAAAAAAAAAAAAAAGAAAAAAAAATCCACCCTCTTAACCAAAATAAATTAAGTCAACACCCCTTGACCTTTTATAAAAAAAAAAAGAAAAAAAGAAAAAAAAACCAGAGACACCTCATTTCTCTGTTAGCTCACCATGAAAGAAACCCTAGTTTGACTACTAAATATTTCTAAAATGTCCAAAATTCCCTACATCAGAAAATGTTTTTTCTTGTTCCTTTTTTTCTCTTTAAAGGTCCGTTTCCAATGGCAACATTGTTGGACAATTCATACTTGTAATATTTGAAAATAACAAGGATGGTCTCCATCCACTAAAGTAGCCAGCCATATAGAAACATATTTAAATCAAAGGACCTAGAAGCATTATATAGTGCAAAATAAGTCAAGACATATATCTAACAAGTATATATTCCAAAATAAGTCATAACATGAAGACAAAAATTACATAGTCCAAAATAAGTAATAATGTGAAAAAAACAATTACATTGTCAAATGTTGTGGCCATATTGCTTGCAATTCAGATATAAGATATCTATAATATATATCATAAAAATTAAACCTTTTACAACACCATAATCATACCAAGATCCAACAAATATCATACCAATGTCACAAAACTTGCAAATATGAACATTTAAGAATATCCAATCCAACTAATCACACAACCTAATTTACAACAATTTCAAACAAATCTAACTAATCTCAATTTCTCATTCATAGTAAAATAATCAGCAAAAAATCACAAATAGCTATACACACAAAATAATAAAAATAGACATTTTCGTCAATATTAACCAAAAATCACGATAGCAGAGTTTTCAACAACCAAACAAATTCCAAAAACATCAAACAAATATCAGCAAGTTCCTTAATAAATGAATTCCATAAGATGATTTCTATTCCATAAGTTAAACTTCAAATCAAAATTTCAACTTCAACTTCAGTTTCAAAAAAAAAAAATGGAGCTCTTTTCATTCTTATGGTCAAGAACCACAAGCTTGGGCGCAATGTTACTGAAAATCTGTTGCCCCTTGTTGCTCTACTGTTCTCTCTTCTCCGAAATAGACCTTGTTTATTATCTCTACTCCATTGTTCCCACTACTCAATGTGTCAATCTCAGGTTAACAAAGCAACCCATTTTGCAAATTGTAACAACCACAAATAACCCAAATGGGGAAACTCTACCATAAGTCATTATTATTATCTAACGAGCCAAGATCTCCATCCAAAGCAACCCACTTCAAGAATTGTGAGGTCAATGAAATCCCATCCCATCATATCAATAGCAGCAAAGGGAAACAAACGATTATAACAGAAACGTTCACATCTTTCTCCTTTTCCACCACAAAATTCCAACATCAAATAAAAATTACAAAAAATAAATAAACAAAAATACGAACAGAAAACTAACGATGGACGAGGAGCTTGACTTACAGATGGCTCGAGTTTGGCTCGGGGGGAGAGCGGAAAGACTCCTGTATAAATGCCCGGGGCTTTCCTCCGCATCAAATCGACACAAAGTAGCAAATAGCATAATTTTTTTAGTTAGTAAATAGTATTTTAAAGGTAAACACAGATTGAGACCTAATTAAAATTTCAAAATTATCCTCACAACCCTAGATTCCATCTCCCTCCTCTCTCTTTCCCTTTCTTTTTTCCTCTTTCTCTCAGATCGTCGTCGCAACGACAATCGTTTGGAGACAAGTACCGGTTCGCGGAGAGGAGAACAGCTTTCCCGGCGCAACAATGGCTCTGAGCCTCAGGAGGGGGCGGTTCGCGACCTGCTTCGGGCGAGAGGAGCGAAACACTACTTCGGCAAGAGGTGCGCGATCTTCGATGGAGTGGCAGACGTCAGCGTGGCAAGGAGAGAGAGGCAATTAGAGCGCGTAAAGAGAGGAAAGGGCTGCAGCGAGAGAAGCCTAAAAAAATAAAGATATAAGTGGCGGCCAAGAGTGGATGGGCTTTTTAAAAATCTCAAGCCATCCAATTAAAATTTAAATAGATTGATTGTAAATTTAACTTATTTAATTAATCCAAAATTTAAAATTAACCTATCTAATTAAAATTTTGGTGGGATATAAAAAAATAAAAATTAAGAAAAAACAAAACTAACAACTTAAACCAAAATAAATCAATAAGCCGAATTAACAAAATATGATTCTTATAAAGATTAAATTAGAAAACAAGAATTTTGTTATGAATGGTCTTACTCTAATTGTTTTGCAACACAAATGAAAAACACAAAATTAACTTGAGATTTAATTTCATTTGGCATATCTAAATCATACACTTCCATGTAAAGGCTTAAATATTTACTAAAGACAAATTTTTCTCTAAGAAAGCTTTTGTAAGGTCATATGAATTTCTTACATTTATTAAACCTTGGAAGCCAAAAACAAACCAAAAAAAAAAAAGAGAAGAAAAATTAGATTAGATGGGCTCGAGTTAGGTTGGGTTGGGAAAGTCCCAACATAAACCCACCCAATGAAAACCCAAATTGGGTTAAATTACTTGTTGGATTCGGGTAATCTCCAGTTGGGTTGGATTGATTGATTGGGTTAGTCGAGTTGTCGGATTTTATGTCCATCCCTAGATATAAGGCAAATGTTTTTTTAAAAGCTTTTTTAAAGTAGAGGATTACTTTTATGTTCTTCCCTAGTTATAAGGCAAATGTTTTTTTAAAAGCTTTTTTAAAGTAGAGGATTACTTTTATGGGGAATGTTATAGTAAGACTTCTAAAAGTTCTTATCAATATGAATTTTTTTATCTGTTAGATCAATATCTTATGATTCAAAAACAAATAAGCTCACTAGTAATGTCATAAGTTCAAGCACATCAAATTATTTAAAAACAAAAGCTTTTTTAAAGTAGAGGATTACTTTTATGGGGAATGTTATAGTAAGACTTCTAAAGTTCTTATCAATACGAATTTTTTTATCCGTTAGATCAATATCTGATGATTCAAAAATAAATAAGCTCACTAGTAATGTCATAAGTTCAAGCACATCAAATTATTTAAAAACAAAAACTAAAAAACTTAAAAAAAAAAGCATAAACTGGAAATGAAGAAATAAAAAGACATGATTGCCAACAACCCTTGGAGGTTGTTGGCGGCAAGTCGTGACCTGCCCAAAACAAGATGGTAAGTCGACCCACTTCTGTCAATAGTTGCGACGTTGCTTTGCATCATCAACCATGCAAAGGGGGTCACAGCCGAGATCTCGTCAAGTCCAAATCTCGTGGGCGATAGAGGATTGTGATCACCCTTTGTCCATACCAGATCAAGGCAGAGGCAGATCTCTGATAAGGAATGTTTTCTAAACATGGAAAAGAAATCATGGGTTAACCAAGTTAGAAAATCGGGCAATCATCAACAAGCAAAGGTTCCACTAATATTGGGCAAAAGCTTAATGTTTGACAAAGACCACATTTCTTAGGTTAACGATGAAACAAATTTGCAGACTCACAATTGAATAAGATCAACAAATACAGCAAGTCATCATCAGCAAAATAAAAATCATATTGCATTGATTATAGCGCACTGGTTTTCTTTGATTGTATGTTCCTTATCTAATCATGATGACATAACATGGTTACCGACACAACCACTGTGGGTCGCGATTTTGTTGCACCCACTGTTCGTGAGGGTGCTATTTCACTAGACCTCGTGACAAGGCCATTGCGACCCATGGTTTTGTTACTGTTTCATCACCAAGGTTGTGAACACCATGTTGCGAAGGTCTGTCACAATTTCAAAGATCGCAAAGGTCCATGACGTTCTTATTTCTAGTCTCGACCACTGTCGATCATGACGAAAGTTGCACCACTATGGGTTGCAATTCTCGTCACGCTTGCACAAGCTATGGATCGCTAATCACAATGGGATGTAGACATTGCCACTAGATCCGAGGAAGGAAGAGTGTTTGGCAAAGGTGCTGTTGGAGGAGGATAGTGTAGAGGCGAGGGGCTGTCAAAGTTCTAAATTTTTCTTGTTTTGTTCAGATTAAAAACTTTTTTAAATCTTTGAGTACTTTTCAATTTTTGATTATTATAAGATTAAAAATATTGTTATTAAGTGTGATTGAATCTATTTTTATTTCTATTTGAATATGATTTTAGATCCTTGATTTATCGTCAAACGACCAAAAAAAATTCCATCAAATAAAGAAGAGTCTCATCTATAAGACCTTTTTAAAGATCTTATCATACTTTTCTCTTTATTTTTATAAATATCCAAACTATACGCTTTCAATTTGTCTCTTGATTTTGTAAAAACAATGAAAATGCTCCCCAATTTATAAAAAACATGTCAAAACCCTCTCTTGTTTAACTCTGTTTATAAACTTTAAAGATTTTTTACATGGCATTACTATTTAAGATTAAAAAACATATTAAATTCTAATTAAATATATAACAATAATTAAATATTAAAACAATAAAAAAACACATTTTACTTGAATTTATTTTTTATTTTTTATTTTTTTCTCACTTCATCCATCTTTTCACACTCTCTCTCCTCTTTCTCTTTTTACTAAAACCAAACATTACAACCTTTAAAAAAAAAGTCAAACATTATCTTTAGGAAAAAAACTACAAGAAGACCCTTGAAAAAGTCTTACTAATTAGACTCTTTTCTTCTTTTTTTTAATGAGCTTTTATTTTTAACCTTTAGATGAAAGATCTACTGTCTAAAATTGTACTCCCATATAAACAAAAATAGACACAACCATACATAATCATACCTTTTAAAAACAAAATAATTAAATAAAAACCTCAAAAAAATAAAATAAAACAAAAACAAAAACAAAGCCAGAGGCCAATAGTGAGATCTTCTGGCCTCCGACGAAGGAGGTGGCAGGTGGAGAGAGGGGGACCGACTGTCAACTTGCGACATAAGGGTGGTGGGTGGAGTAGAGAGGGTGGGCTACTTAGCAGCTTCATATTAATGGTAATCTAATGCCTTCATTGTAGTTGCGGGGGTTCACGACTATTTGCGATATTGGTTATGACCAAATCGTAACCTTTGTCAAAAGTCGGCCGAGGGGGTGAGTTAATTGCAACCCATAAACGTCGTGATTGTTGGAATTAAAATATGAAACACAGCGGAAGGATCGGATCGTTGACAAACAAAAATTTCAAAAAAGTTTGTTCATCGGGAATAGATATATAATTTTAATTGATAATAGAAAGCTTCAGGAATTTTGCTAACCTTTTGAAGACTATCAGGGTATCCTAGCTTGCCTCTTTGACACCAAGATCTTCCGATCCAAGCCTCTACACCAATGGAAAGACGAGTGAGCTTCAAACTACAAGAATGAATTTTTCTCACATTTTTCTAAATCTGCTATGTACTCAACACATGAAATAGCAGACCTTTTTTTTTTTAAGAGAAAAACTCTCAGTTTTTCTCTCTGAGTATTTTGCAAAAATTATATGAATGAAAAACTCTTGAGATAACGGTTATCTCTCTCTTTTTATATTTGAATCATTAGTCACTTTTCAATTGACTTTTAATTTGAAATAACCACTATATCACATATCTAGAGAAAGTATACATTTTGTATGATTCTAACCTTTTTCCTTTTCCTTTTCCTTTTTTTTTTAATTTACTATATATATATATATATATATACACACACAAAAGAGGAAGTGAACTTCACGCTTGTGAAGTTCACCCTTTTTTTTTTTATTTAACGAATCAGTCAACTGACTGATTCCATATATATATATATATATAAAGTAAAAAAACAGAAACGTAATGTTACGTTTCCAATTTCCTTTTTTTTTAATAAACGAATTAACTTTAATATATATATATAATATAATATAATATAATAATAAACGTTTACGGAAACTTTGAAAAGTAAACGAATTCAAAAAAGTGTATATATATATATTAATATATTATAAAATTATATATATATGTATCTAAATTCAAAAATAAATCACATTTATTTAAAAATTAATCAATCAATTAATTAACTAATGCTCAGTTAAATGTGATAACATTTATCACATTACATTATGTGTCATAGAGAACATTTTTCTATGTCACATTAATAATTCAAGTGTGAAATAATTAATTCAGAATTCAATAATTCCAAACTAAATATGTATAATTCATTCTATGCATAAATCTAATATAGTGTTACAGAGGTAGTATTGGGGACCTATAGACCTATAACCCAAGCTTCAATAAATTTGACAATTAATTAAACTCTTTGATTAATGTGTCAAATTTATTAGTTTCAGTGTTACTCCACTAAAAACCTGAAACTGAACTCTTGAGATTATAGTAAAATTACTCAAAGAAAATAAGCGAATAATCCATTGATATAATCATTACATATAAGTCGGTCCTCCATATATAGTTTATAATAAGAGCTAGGTTCAATTTCTGTTTACCTCTCTTATTATATCTTTATCCTTGAGTACCAATAATTCTCTAATAAATAGTTAATTCATAATCTT
>CAMOHE010045275.1:0-32106 GCA_946598075.1 Artocarpus hirsutus | reverse complement strand
TGAAAAATAAATAAAAAAACATGAAATTTATAATAGTTCACTCCCAATATAAGAGCTACGTTTATTTACAGTCGTTGCAGAATAATTCACTACAGTAATGAAGAAGTTTATAAGAGAAAATTACACACTCTCTCAAGAATTTTTTTAGCCTCTCTTTTACTCCAAATTCTAAGAAATATTACAAAAAAAAAAAAAAAAGAACATAACCTATCTATATATAGGTTTACAAAAGAATAAGTAACAACTACAAAAAACTCGTGTTAGGCCCGGGACACGCGCGGCTATGATTTTTGTAGTGCTCCGTGTGCTGCTGCGCCGTGCTTTTGTGACTCCCCACAGCAACATAGAATTCTTCTCCTCAGGGGGTGCTCTGCTGCCTCCAAATGCATTTTTTCTTCATTTTTTTTTCTTGCACCTTTGTGGTAAAAACTTTGGTCTAGGTAAGTCGATCCCTGAAATCCTCTATGTGGGGTGATATTTTGAAAGTTGTTGAAGTTGGCTCCATATTTTTTAACATATTTGTAACTTGTGAAGGAAACTAAAAATTTGCCATCTATCTACTCAAATGTATCACAATTCTATATAAAATTATCTAATTTATGAAGCTAATAGTCCATTTAAGAATATGGTTAAAACCACATTGTGTAAGTTTAACCAATATTATTACAATTTTTTCTCTCACAAAACTTAAACGAATAGTCAGTTAAAACTAAAAAAATGGTTACAATCGCATTTTCAATCAAGTCGTAAGTTTTGATCTTGTTTTGATAAATTGAAAATTTGTTCTTTCTCTCTATCTCTCTCGTACTATAGAATCAACTGTTTGTTGAGGACAGACCCACCTGGCAACGTGATAAATATAGCACAATAAAGTAATGTTTTGATGTTATTTTCCTCAAGTAGTTTATAAACCTTTTTATTGTATTAATTGAAAAGTAAAATTTCGCTAACTAAAAAATTGCCATCTTTCTACTCAAAATATATCACCATTCCATATAAAATCAACTAATTTTATGGAGCTAAGTTTTGATCTTGAAAATTTGCTCTCTCTCTCTTTTATATATATATATATATATATATATATATATATATATATATACACATAGACACACACACAAGCAGTACTATA
The DNA here is from genome assembly GCA_946598075.1 of Artocarpus hirsutus. Classification (NCBI taxonomy): domain Eukaryota; kingdom Viridiplantae; phylum Streptophyta; class Magnoliopsida; order Rosales; family Moraceae; genus Artocarpus; species Artocarpus hirsutus. The sequence goes on along the minus strand of CAMOHE010045275.1, from coordinate 30,977 downwards.
GAATCTAGAGTTCGTTGAAGAGAGACCCACCAAGAGATGTGGTAAATATATGGAGTATGGATTCTAGTTGACCTTATGTCAATCAGTGTTTGAGCTTAGAATTTATCGATGGTTCTGTTATGTACAATATACCTTGAAGTCAGCCGTGAATAGCTGGAAATAGAGAATAAACGCGTGTGGACACCTGACATATGGCGTTGCATGCTATAACACGTTGCATGTAAGCATGCATGAGACATGGCACGATTGGCCTTTGAAGCAGACACATCGTTTGAAGTCATGTATGAAGATGAAAAGGGGCCTTTTCCATTCCAGATGTTTGGGCCTTGTATTTCGACTAAACGTGTTTCTTGCCTTAGGCCTTGGATCCACTCTTTCTCTGGTAACCTTCTGCAAACCCAAAAGTGGCCCGTCCTTGTTTTACTGGCAAGGAACTAGGTGCACTCGCTAGGTATGGAATCTATGGCAAGTTTGGTTTCGGAGGTCCATACAGAAATTCAACTTTTTATGAGCAAAAATATTATAGCAAATAGGTTTAAGTTGTAATTCAAACAGTGAAACAAACAGGTTTCTAGTTGTTCACTTAAATCATCTTTATACGTAAATTAGACGTAAAATTTTTCAGGTAAGTGAAATATTGAATACCGACTTCCCATAGTGGTATTTCTGACTTCTATTATGAGTTGTTAAGGGAGTTAGTAGGAGTATGGTGTTAGAAACTGAAATTATGTGAGAGTTTGTAACAAGGGAATTTGTGGTATAAAAAGGCAATTCACAAGTGAGGAGGCCAAAATTTTCGAATTGTTTTGAATTTCAGCTCACTTTTCTTAAAAAAATTGTAATTTCTAATATTTTAGGGAGTCCTTGATCAATAAACTTGGTTATTTTATTTACTATTTGCTTAATTCTATTGTACAATTGTTTTGGTTTCTATTAGTTGGTATCAGAGCATTGAGTGTTGTGTATGGCTGAAAAGAGGATGGATGGAAGAGCGGAAAAGTTAGGGAGGGTGATCAGTGAGATATGACTTGAGTTGCAGAGATTGTTGATTTTGGAGAAAACTAAAGCTCTAACTCATAACATGATACAACTTATGAAGATTGGTGGAGGAAAGATATCATGCAATGTCAGCAATGACTATAACAAGGGAACAACAATTGGGTAAGCAAGTGAAAGGAGGTCAGATCATTATTCCAATATCTGACTAACTAAATTCTTAGGCTTTCCTAACCCACTCTCTTGGCCACCCTCTTTTGGTGTTATTTTATGAGTTTTTGAAAATGTTTTTACATGCTTTTTGAGACAAAAATTTCAAAAACACTCTCAGCATAATTCTCTAAAAATTCTTATTTTTCAAAACAAAAATTTCAAAATCCAACCCCCTCACCACCTAAATTTCTAGTGTTTGTCGTGCGATGGCCCCAATTTTTAGTGTTTGTTTTGCCATGGCCCAATTGCTCCTAAGTCCCAGGTTTATCGCTTCTGGGTTTGACACTTTGAGATTCGCTACTACGTGGTTTGATATCCCCACATTTGGGTTGGCATATTGATCATGCCATGATGCTCCACAATAAACGCCTATTTTAGAATTGGAATGCATTAATATGTTAGTGTCCAATAATATAAGCCGATCTAAGGGGGAACATTGTATGAAAAGTTTTGGCATTAGTAAAGAACAAAACATGAATATGGAAATGAGAATAAAATGGTGCCATTGAATTGCAATCATTGACTTCTACCTTGAGGACAAGGTTATTATTATTATTATTATTATTTAGGGAGTTAAAAATAATTATGTTATTAGGAACTCTTATGTGTAGATTTTGTTAGATGAAATTTAAAAATAAACAAAGTGGATTAGAGAGTCGGGGTAAATAAAAATTTTTTGATTAATTTAGGCCTTAGTTTATTAAGTTGGGTGGGAGATAAATTTCTCGAAAGATAAATTTCTCGAATTGTATACCTTCACTATTACATATGTATATTGGCCCCAAGCTTTCAAATGCGATATTAATGCTTAAAAATTATTTTGAGTGTGTAGATATTTAGCATATACTTGAAGGAAATTCCTCAAGTCTTTGAAGAAATTAAAAGATGGAAAAAATTACCGACAGCTTGAAAATTGAAGAAATGGCATCAACAAGCATGAAGAATAAGTCTAAATTTTATTTCTAAGCTTGTATAATGTTAAAGCATGCATATAATTTTTATCAAGTTCAATTGGCTCAAAGAAATAATTTTTCAATTGACTTTTAATTTAAAATGATTTCAAGCATTTTAATTATCATCTTTAAATTATGGAAAATAATTTTTGAAGTCTTGTAAAAATTGATCTTATTTGTTCTTACTTACTAAAAATTTTTCAAGACTAAAAAATTGTTGTTAAAAATGTTTTTAAATCCATTTTAAAATAAATTAGTTTATAAAATTATCTTAAAATTTTTTGAAACAAAATTGGCCCCGAGGCTTCTGCTAGAGTATGGTCGACCTCACCTAGTGCATTGCAGTCGACCGTACCAACCTAGAAGGGGCTAGTTTTGATAGCAGTGCGGTCGACCACGCCATGTGCATGGCAGTCAACCGTGCAGTCTAACGACTAGTTTTCTAGCCATTGCACATGTGCCTCAAACAGCTATAAACGGTTTGTTTTTGGCTCTAGCCTATAAATAGTCTTATTTCTAAGTTATTTGATATCTAAGAACATTAGGAAACATCTTTGTATTAATTTATGTGTTCAACAAGCCTTTTTATCATTCTTGAGCCAAACTTATTAAAAATCCTCTTTGTATGCTTAATTATCTCCTAACACACTCCATATTGTATTCTAAACCTTTCTAAGAGCTGTGGGAAGTGAGCTTAAACATTCAAACACTTGTAAGACCAAGTGCATTAGGTTTTTGAAGTCTTTGTGAAATTCAGGGTTGTTTTGGTTAGCCAATATTTGTAAAATTGGTGAATTGTAAGAGGTCTTGGTGAGCTTCGGGTACACAAGTTCTCGGATTATAATTGGAGTGGTCATACTGAAAAGACGGTTGAAATAGTAAAAAACATTGAGTGAAGGTCTTGCTAGACAATAGTAGACATAGTCATTTTGCTGAACCACTGTAAATAGTGTTTGCATATCTTTTCCCTTATATTTTGTAATTCTACTCATTTATAGTTGTTTGTTCATTTGTTATTTAATTAATTGTCTAGAAAATTTCAATAATTGTAAAAAGTTTTAAAAACCCAATTCATCTCTATCTTAGGTAGCTATTCTTGAGCTAATAATTGGTATCAGAGCAGAAAGCTCGAACTTATTTTTTAAAAAGATTTCATAATCTTGAACATGGCTACTTAATCTTCGCATATTATGGAAGGTCATTCCAAAAATAGAACTCCTTTCTTTAATGAAACTGATTACAATTATTGGAAAACTAGAATGTATATTTATTTGCAATCTATTGATTATGATATTTAGGATATTGTCCAAAATGGTCCTTATAAACCAATGAAACAATTGGACAAAGTTTTAATTCCTAAAGAACCCAAAGAATATACCAATGAGGATAAAAGGAAACTATCTTTGAATGCTAAAGCTATTAACTTTCTATATTATACATTAGATAGAAATTAATTTAATAGAGTAACGTCTTCCATATCCTCACATGAGATATAGCATGCATTAGACGTTGTCCACCATGAAGGGACAAACTAAGTCAAAGAAACTAAAACCATCTCTTACATGATTATGAAATGTTTAAAATAAAAGAGCATGAAACTATCAACGAAATATATACTAGATTTACAGATATTGTTAATCAATTAAAGTCTCTTGGTAAGACTTTTATGCTCTAATTGGCATGAGAGGAAAGTGAAAGGAAAGAAAACATTAGAAAGATTTTAGAATGGAAATTGATATGATGGGATGTTTGGTAGAAAAAAAATTAAAATAAAAATGAAAAATGGATGAAAGAAATGGCACATGGGTCCCATTAAAATTGATCTCTCCAAATATGGACGGATTTTGTGAGGAAAAAGTTTGACAATAATGCAAAAAAAAGTGAAGTTACCAATTTGTCCTTCTTTTCTATCAAATTTGAACAAAAAATTTAGGCGCCGAATTAGAAAAATAGCTAAGTAATATTTGGACAAAATAGTAATTGTATTAATAGTAGTTTTTCTATTTATTTGGTTTTTCTTGCAATACCAAACAAGAAAAGATAAAATCATTTTCTTTCCATCTTCACATACTGTAACACCTGTTATTTTAACGGGTATGATTTTTGTAAAATTTAATGAATAAAATGTGACAATTTAAAATTTTGTAGCATTTAAAATTACCAAGTTTGTCTTTGTTGTTTCAATTATTAAAAAAAAAAATGCCACTTAAGTATTTTCTTACCAAGTCTCCATAGGAAACATTCAAAACTCACCTATCACCCACTTCTACCAATCTTGTCCCCCTAAATTAATGCTTAATTATGTAGCCTTCTTTTCATTTTCCTAAAAGTCTCTGAAGGAGACATAGAGATAAGTTCTCAACCATCCTTTTTGTTCACTTCTTCCATTTTCTAGCATGAATTACTCTATTTGTCCCCTTAATTATTTTGGCTTTCTATTTATTTAGCCCTTCATTATTATTTTACGTCTCCCACTCTTTCTTTTTTCATTTGTGCTGAAACAAAAACTCAACAAGTTCTTTTCTAGCCATAAGTCCAGCTGCAACTATCTCCATTAAAGCAAAGAAACATCTAGCCATACTATAGCAACTAGAGTAACAAAACGCCCACTAAACACACTCGAAAACACCAAGGAGGGCAGCCTCTTTTCTTGCCCAAGAACCACCAAGAACGTTGCCAAGAACGTGGTCCAAACTCAGCCAAAATCATCAAGAAACACAGTTCATTTTTTAATCCAAAATTTGGTGCTTTTCAAAGAAGTTTTAAGGTAGGTATTCTTTAAACTAAATTTGGTTTTTAGTATGTGTTTTCTCCATGTTTAATGCATGATTTTCGTGTTACAAGTTCATGCAAATTTCTAGTTATGTTAACATGCATATTCGAGCATTTATGAACAAAAACTTGAGTCTTGAGTTGAAACAGACAACCAACCTTTATTTTGGTTTGATAACAATTTTGCAAACATGTTAGGAATGTTTAAAACCAGTTTCTATAACTTTAAGATTGATGTTTTAATGTTTTAAGCTTAAAGAGCAAACTTAAGCATGTTTCTATCATTATTTACCAAAAAAGTTAGAGATATGGTTTGATGATGATTTTGGTATAAAACTCATAAGAATATGTTTATTGTGATTATATAATGCATGCTACATATTTTGAAATGGTTTTGAGATTTTGAACAAGGATAATATGCTTTGGGTTAAAGAAAAACTTGACATTCCATGAACTTTGTAATACCTTTATGGGCAGTGGCTCTTTCTTGAAATTCTAGGATTAAATGAAAACGAATTTTGTAAATAAGTTTCATATTTAAAAAGTAGATATCCTAAGCTTTCCAACAAGCTATCATAAGCCTAAATTAAAGTTGTATTTTATTTTCTATGAATTTTTTAATTTTTGGATTAGAAACTAGTAAACATGCCAGTAACAGTATACCACCCGTCTACCTTAAGTAAACCACTTATTAACCCAAGTGCTAATTGTAGATAATGAACCCGTCTTTTTGCAAAAGTATACAGCCAGTATGCTATGGTATATCAGCTGCTAACCTGAACCAAGAACCTAATTTTGCTCATCTTCTAATCCCTTAACATCTTGCAACCTTTCCAATACTATCCTAAGTGATTTATGAATCTTATTAGAGACTAAAACATATAAATTACTTGTATGTATTTTATATTGTGTTTAAGACAAAAATTGTTTACTTTGGTATTTAAAAAGAAATTGCATAAAACTTAATGGCACACTAGTGGGATAGATTTACACATAATTCATTTATGGATGTGGTTATATGTTGTGCTTTAGTTTTAATTGTCTTTATGCACGCCTTAGGATCAAGGGTGTGTGGAGCTAACGTTAATTAATTACCAGATAAAAAGATTGTTGATAAGCTTGGAAGGTAGAGATTCTATTACTCATCTTTTGTGAAGTTTTGGTAAATTAAAATTTGGTTGTTGTATGTTGTAAGTTATGTATATGATATTTTGAATATATATAGTTATAACTATAACCTGATGAGGTGAGACTCGTCTTGTAATGTACAATAAGAAATATAATGATTTGACACATGTTGTTGTAAATTGAAAAGCATGGTTAGGAAAACTGACTCTATAAATAATAATTGAATATTGAGAAATGGTGAGACATGAAAAGGGCGGCGGTTACGTCCTTGGGTACGAATACTTTAAAAAGTAAAATAGGGGAGGTGATGACGCTCCCTTGGCTTGAAAGTCTCAAAATGCACTATATAGGAATCGACTTGGTGAGGACTTGGGGCTTGATGTACCCTCACCGAAACACTCTCGAAATGTTTGAAGGGTGGCTAAACGCGCCCATTTGGTTTCCGATAAGTTAAGTGATATTGTATTTAACGTGGATACCTAGGAACAATGATGAATGGTAATATTTGTATATATGTATAAGTATGAAACTTGGTAATGATTAACTATAGTATCCACAGAATGTAATCATAATAAACCTCATAATCTGGAATATGCTATAAATTAACTAATCATGCAGTTTTAATGTGGTAATAAATAAAACCTTAAGGTGAGTAATGATTTTTCCAACTAGGCATGTTGATGCTCATCCTAATCATATTTACATCTCTCAGGTGGAACTTAGTTCAACTTATCTGACGAAGTATGGGCAACAACACTGCTGTTTTCGTGTTAGAAGATTTTATTTATTTGTAACTCATCTAGAACATATAAGATTTGTACTATTTTTATGATAGCTGTATTAAGTTATTTGGGAATTATACTATGATGATGATGACTGTATTTTAAATATTTGGTGCTATAATAAAAACTGTGGTTTGTATTTTAAATGTTTATTTTTATTTTTATTTTTGTCTTCCATACTTGATAACGAAGATGACGAAGATGAATGAAACCTTGAATCCGAAGAACTTCGAAGATATGGTTATGCTTGCAAAAGATACAAAAAGTTCTACCAGAAATTCAACATATCCAAGGCGAGAAATTGAAGAAATATGAGGTAATATGCTATGGTTGTGAGAAACTCAGCCATATCAAGAAATTGAAGTTCAGCATGCTAATATCCTAAATCAAGACAACCTTCAAGTTCCACAGCATGAAGGGATCAACCAAACTGACAGAGGTGTAGAGTTTTGTTTTTGTTTTTAAAATTATTTTGGGTTAGATCAATTTATTTATTTATTTTTATTTTTTTCTTTTGCTAGACAAATAGATTAATTATATTGTTCTGATTTGGGTATTTGATTTGATTCTTAAGGATCAGAGATTTCTGGGCATCCTCTCGCTAGCTCCTGCCAGTTTGTCGGATATTCTTTGTGGGTTTTTCTCTGCTGGTCGTGACCCATAAAACACCTCGTTTTTGCACGATCTGAGCCGGTGGATGTCGAGGAGCCTTTGGTGGTGCCGAAGTTGCTCTGGGCACTGGAGTCGTTGCTGCTGGGTCCCTGGCCGTGAAGAAGAGGAAAAAGAAGAAGAAGATGATGATCTAGGGTCTGGGTTTTGTTCTCAGAAAGAAGAAGAAGAAGATTTGAGGTGGGTTCCTCGTCATACGAAGAAGACGAAGATCTGATCAGGAAGAAGAAAGACGTGTTTCGTTCTTTTTTTTAGTTTAGGTTATTTTTTAATTATTTTTTTATTTTTTAATAAAGTTGTGTTTTAATTTTTATTAATTTTTTAATGTATGGAATTATTTTGAAGGGTATTTGAGTTTTTAATTAAAAAATAATATTGAACAATTCTTTTTGTCCAAAATTAATGATTGGGGATGAAATTGCACCATTTTGAAAAATGTCATACTTAGTTAAATAAAAAAAGATTGAAAACCAAATTGTACTTTAAAAAAAAGCTAAAGATCTCCTGAATAATTTGTTATTTCTTTTAAACGTTTCCATTTTCCTTTTTTTTAAGCCACTTTCTTTGGTGAAGATCCTATCAATAGGGTACACGTTTTGAAACTAGTTTATTTAATCAAAATTATTTTTTTAACCTATTCAACTGTTAAGAAATATATACCTGTTGAGCATTTTTTCAATTTCTACTAAAGAAATTGTGTTTTTTTCAATTATTCTACTTTCTTCAACTTCATAAAAATACCTATCTATGAGTATCTTTTTACAATTCTCACGAAAAAAATTGCTTTTTTTTTTTCCATTGTTTCATTTTCCTTTAACTACATAAAGTAATTAAAAACCAAATTTAGAATATATCCAAAAAAAAAATTCAACAATGAAATAAAAAAGGGAAGGAATCAAATGTGTTCACACGGCAGAAAGGTCTTGAATATGACAGCATAACCGCTTCAGTAAAAAACGTAGACAAGTTCCTGATCGTTTGACGTGGCGTTTGCCCCGTCAGCCATGTGGCGGCCTACAATAGGCCACGTAGCCAGTTCCATTCGTACCGAACGGTAGGGAAACAAAATCTCCCAAGTGAATGGCCAATAAGCTGAGCCCATCTGACCAAATGCGAAACTTGCCTCTTTGTCTGTCATAATATTCGCATTTCTTCACCCTCTCGCTGAAAAAAGTCAAAAAGAACCGCAAAAACAGTGAAAGAGTGGAGCTTTCTCTTTCTGATCGATCGGTCTTCAATGGCGGAAAAGAGCTTCAAGTACGTCATCATCGGCGGCGGAGTCGCGGCGGTGAGTCTCCGGATGATCGATCGATGTCCTTTTTGTGAAATTCTCGATTTTCGATTCGCTATGTGCTTGTTCATGATTTTCTTTTTCGTTTGAATTTTGGTTTGTTTCTGGTTTTCTGTTTGTGATTTGGAAGCTTTCGCGTTTAATTTTGAAGATGTTAATTGGATTTGAATGTTTTTCCTTCTTAATTTGATGCAGCTGTTTTGAGTAAATAGGAGATTTTGCTATTGATGAGTTGTTTGGGAACTGGAAATATTGGTTTAGATGTGATTGAGTTAATTATGTGCTAAGTAAGAGTGTTAGTGCGATAATTTTCTAGTTTATTGCTTAGAAATTTGAGAATTTTTTTTAAAGAACGAAAATATTTCCTTTCACTCTGCTGTTTAAAGATATATGGTTGACAAGTTTGTTGCCTAGAATATCATTTGACAATGAAATCTGTGTAAGAATTCTTGTTTTATTTTATTTTATTTTATAGTTATTTGTGTAAGAAATTGGCGGTCTTCTTTTGTTTGTAATTTCATGCATTAATGAAACATTGCTATTGTACTAGAGAGAGAGAGGAAGAGAAGCTTAATTGCCCACTGTGTAACATTTGGTCCACCCGTTGAAAATGAAACCCACAATTTGCAGTTTGACCAATTATTTTTAACAACCTTATAGTTCTGGTTGAGATACAATAAACTATTTTCTGTAATTTAGTTAAGTAGAATCATCGTTTTCTACAAGAAAAAAAAAAAATTGTATTTAGGAACTATGAATGATAAGATATTCTCAGGGGGATGGCCCCCCACTTTTCATAGTGTTGTTATTTCTTTTTCTTAGAATAAATACTTTCTGATAATTCCTTGTCCTAATACTTGCTCTCAATTATTTTTCATGTTCTATTTATTTGTGTTATAGGGATATGCAGCTAGGGAGTTTGTGAAACAAGGGGTGAAACCAGGCGAGCTAGCTATCATCTCCAAAGAAGCAGTATGTTTTCAACTGCCTTTATATATACAGATACATTATAATTTTTTGTCGGACACTGCAACTTTTAGGCATGAACAGCTGATAATTAAACATGCTGATGAGAATGGTTCCTCTAGGCCTCCTATCAGGTTCACTTATGCTAGATGTGGCTCAAGGAAAAGAGCTGATTTGGCAAGAGCCTTGGCCTTGAAGCTGATAGGAGAAGGATTTGGTGACGTGGAGGTAGTTGCGGGGGAGTGCAGCGAGTGTGTGAAGGAGGTCCCGAGAATTCAGGGTGAGAAGGAAGGAAAGAATGTGGGTGGTTAAGCAGTGGGCCTCGATGAAAGAGAGAGAGAGTGGTGGGGAAATCAGGAAGTATAAGTAGAGTAGAAAAGGGGGGAAAAAGGGGACATCGATTATCATCTTGACTGTTTCTGGTTTTACAATAGGAGTGCAAGGCTCACTCGAATAGCCCTTTATCTTGTGTCTTTCAATTCAAAGTTACTAAGAAAGAGTGAATTGATTTCTCGTAGTCTGCGTGTGACTGCTCTTTTTCTTGATCAAAACTTACTTGTGCCTACCACATGCTGATTGCTTTTCTAGATGATGGTAAAATTACAATTTATGCATTCATTCATCCTGGCTCTAAATTGTAAGAATAGAGGTTGATGGTCTCGATTCTGTTCTTTAACAAGAAACATCTGCTATATAAATTTTTTTAACGATATGACAAACAAAGATTGCGTAATTATTTCGCATTTGCAATTTGCATGATTATTATTATGGTGCTCTGTCGCCATTGTTTGCGTTTTATTTAATTATTACCTCTTTATTTTACTTCATTTGTAGTTTTTTTAAAATATTTTCCTTTATTTGCTCCCAGGTGGCTCCCTACGAGCGTCCTGCACTCAGCAAGGGTTATCTGTTTCCTGAGTGTAAGCTGTGTAGTTTGCTTTTTCCATATTAAATAGCAATGTTAAATCTGAGCTATGCAGTCATTATTGCTAAAACCCTGCACTTCAATTGGAAACTACTAAATTTATCTTCCACATATTCAATGATAGGAATTTATCCCTTGATTTTGGTTTTGGCAGCTCCTGCTAGACTTCCAGGTTTCCATGTATGTGTTGGAAGTGGAGGAGAGAGATTGCTTCCTGAGTGGTACAAGGAGAATGGTAGATTTTCCCTCTCATTACTCACGGCTCCAATTAGTTTTCTGATAAATCTTTAAACGTTCTTCCAAAACAATGTTGAAATAATTTTACATTGACACAAAGCTAACTGGTGATTACAGGCATAGAATTGATCCTCAGCACTGAAATAGTTAAAGCAGATCTTGCTGGGAACACTCTTGTAAGCGCAGCTGGGGAATCCTTCAAGTATCAGATTCTGATTATTGCTACTGGCTCTACTGTAAGGAATCCAAATAATTCTGGGAAGGCCATCCCCCTTGTCATCTCGACCTACTTTGCAACCATAATTGAAAGATATTTTACTGCTTTGGTAGGTCATCAGGCTGACAGATTTTGGTGTTCAAGGAGCTGATGCAAAAAACATTTTCTACTTGAGAGAAATTGATGATGCTGATGAGCTCGTAGAGGCAATAAAAGCCAAAAAGAACGGAAAAGCTGTCGTTGTTGGAGGAGGATACATTGGTCTTGAGCTTGGTGCAGCTTTGAGAATTAATAATCTGGAAGTTACCATGGTTTACCCTGAACCATGGTGCAGTAAGTGGATATAAATTTTCGCCTTTCCCTTTGAATATTTTGCGCGTGTGAATTTATTTGATTATTAAATGGTTTATTTTGGGAGATTCTGGGGTCCTTGACTACGCTTTTTGGTTCTTGCAGTGCCACGACTTTTCACCTCTGATATAGCTGCTTTCTACGAGGGTTATTATGCAAACAAAGGAATTAATATTATCAAGGGAACTGTTGCCGTTGGTTTTAATGCTAACGAAAGTGGAGAGGTAAATTCTTAACAATCTGTTATTTTGACGGTGACATTTTATGACACTGAGCTTTTATTAGGGGGATTTTCAAAAAAGGCTTTATGAAAAAAAATTTTTTGGTCAATGACCTCTTTTTTTTTTTGTCTTTTTTTGGTACCAAAAAATAAGCTTTTTAGGTAGAAAAATTACTCTAGTTTTTTTTTCCCATCCTGTTTGGGTTCCTCTCCTTGCTGCAGTTTTTCTTCTCAATTTTCTAAAAAAAACTGAGATAGTTTTCCTGTCCAGAAAAATGTGTTTTTTGATGTAAAAAAAAAAAGGCCATTTCTTCAATTCAAAATTTTTTTTGGCCCTTTTTTCAAATTATCCCCTTTTATTTATGGCGAAGTTTTCCCACCATGCAGGTGACACAAGTGAAACTAAAGGATGGAAGGGCGCTTGATGCTGACATTGTTGTTGTTGGTGTTGGAGGAAGACCCCTTACAACATTATTCAAGGGACAAGTTGAAGAAGACAAAGGTGGCATTAAGGTTGGTTCAGCATCTGAAAATTCTCATTATTTCCACTCTCTTCTTAATGTTTCACAGTGTGACGATGCGACCTATATCTTCTTATCATGTTTTCAAATCTTAATTTGTCTGATTGGTTGTATCTTAGAAGCCAGCATTTTTTTAACCACGTGGAAAGGAACTGGATAGACATCTTCCTTTACGTGCTTAAAAAGATTTGTTGGATAATTAATTGTATTTATCATTCCAAAGTGATCTCTAAGCTATTGAACATTTTATATCATACTGGGTTCTGTTTCCTTTTCGTTTGGTTGTAGACTGATGGTTTCTTCAAAACAAGTGTTCCAAATGTATATGCTGTGGGAGATGTGGCTACTTTCCCTCTGAAATTGTACAATGAGATCAGAAGAGTCGAGCATGTTGACCATGCCCGCAAATCCGCTGAGCAGGCTGTTAAGGTACGCTGATTCTTTTATTTTATGGCTTACTATATACCGTGAACCATTTATATAATCCTTCGTCAAATTGGGATTTGAGTTTGTTAAATTAGTTTACTTAATTTGATTCCCATCAAATTAAGCCCGTAGCTCCCACTTTCAGGTGGATTTGAGAACAATTTACACTCGTCTTGTTTTGCCAGGCCATCAAGGCTGGTGAGGGGGGTTCAGCGATTGAGGAATATGACTACCTCCCATTCTTCTATTCCCGTGCTTTTGATCTGTCGTGGCAGTTCTACGGCGACAATGTTGGTGAGACCGTGTTTTTTGGAGACTACGACCCTGCATCTGTGAAGCCTAAGTTCGGCTCATACTGGATCAAAGATGGCAAGGTTGTTGGAGCATTCCTAGAGGGTGGCTCTCCTGAGGAAAACAAGGCTATTGCCAAAGTCGCAAGGATCCAACCCGCTTCAAAGAGCCTAGTTGAGCTCAAAACCGAAGGTCTCGCCTTTGCCAGCCAGATTTGAACATTTTCTTTGACGGTAATAAGATATAACGATGGCTTTATTTCTAGATTGTCTATTGCTTGCTTCGGCTTTTTCATTAAGAGATTGTTACTTTGTTGATGATTTGTTCTTCTGTAGATTGTGTTTTATTGATGTGACGAGTATATTGAGTATTTGTTGAAATTCGCTACGTGAAGTGTGCTTGCACCCGTTTTAATATTGATTATATGATTATAATCAATGTACATGGACTCTTGATCTAACAAAGAATGTGTAGAACTTAATTGAAAAAAAAAATCATAATAAATATGTTGCCTCGGCTCATTCGCCCGAGAAACCTGGCGATATTGAGCAGACGAACGATCCTACAACTAAGTCCCGAGTAGAACCAATTTGCACATAAGGATAAGAATTGGTTTTGCATTAAGATTTTCCCAATCCGATATAGAGGGATTGAATTATAGATTAAATATCTCTTAATCAATATAATCTGTAAATTTAAACTCTATATATAATATAATATAATATATATACATATACATACAAATACAAAATTTTAAAAGTTATATAAACCTATACTCCGGTACCATGTTTAAAGCTTATATACTCAAAAAAAAAAAAAAAAGAAGGAAAAGATAGAAAGCTTAGCCCAATTACAAATACCAACATTATCTACTTATTAGGGTGTTTGGAAGGTGGTGGGAACCAGTGCTGAGAACCATTTTTACTGTAGCATATGAGAACTTTGCACTGTAGCCTTTTTTTTTTTTTGTTACTGTAGCATGTGAGAGCTTTTTATTGTTCATAACTGATTTTGTGGTGGGAACCGCAGTTTCCACCCTTTTGCCAAACACCTCCTATATCTAAAGTTTATATAAACTTGTTAATTTAATATTTTGTAATGCTATAATTTATTTTATTTTCAAAGACTTGCATTCTATTAGGTTGTAATATGCTAGATTTAATAAAATTATATTATGTTATATTATGTTAATTATAGTTAGTTTTTTAATAAGTTTAAAGTCTCAATCTGTGAATCTGTTAAATCTAATCTATAAAATTCATGGTTTTCTAATTAGATTGAAGTATTTACGAATTGGTTTCAGATTGAAAAAATCTCAATTCGATATATATAAATTAGATTATAAATTGACTTCTAATTTGTGTATCTGATCCATGAACACCCTTCGTCCAAACTAATATTTTAGTTCATAATACTATATAAGAGCTTTACACAGCTTACTTTTGCTGGAATCTTTACATTATTTGAGTTTGAAAGCGTTTTAAAACAAAATTAAAATTGAAAATTAGATAAATACGATAACATGTGAAAATTTTATACTTTAGCATACATTTATTTTGCTTTACATTGTTCATAATTAGAACTATGGGTTCCAGTTAGGTTACTAAACGCCCTCTCCTATGCCAAGTCCAGCACCAAACATGATTTTGGGATTCTTTGTGAAATCCCACCTTTCAAATATAATGTTTATGAGCTTTTTCCACAAGAGCAACAATATCAGGACATTTCAATTTCTGTTAAAGCTAAATTAAGTCCCGTATGCTTTGAATTATTGATCTGAGCAAGAATATATAAAATTATATTCATTATCAATGACTGCATTCTCTAATAAAAAAGGAAATTCCATGCATCTTGAAGGAAAAGAAAACTAAAATCCAAACATTAGTAAAGAAACCAGAAATTGTTAAAAACTACTCTCTCTCTCTCTCTCTCTACACCGCTCAATATGAACCCAAAACAACTAGACACGAAAAAAAAATTTTGACATCCACCGTAAACAGCTAAATCGAATGAGAAGTTTGGCCAAGTGAAAAGCAGTGCAACCTCCTCAATCAAAAAGACTGAAGCCCAAGTCCTGCAAAATGAAAAAAAAAAAGCATATCAGATAAAAACTCAAAAATAATTAAAAATAATATTATATGATTTGTATAGAAAATTCTCTGTTAGAATCTATGTACAAGGATACAAATTTTAACCATTACATCATCTCCATATTTTGTTAAATAATACATTATTGTACTTTTCCTAATATTCTATGATTAAGACGATCTTGCCTTAAATAAAAATTAATCAAACTAGTAGGTTTTCATTTTGTTATTTTTTAATCTTTTCCTAACATAAAATTCTTCTGTTTGTTTATTTGCTTTTTGCACTCATGGCATCAGTTGTAGGATTATTGATGTTACACATTGATATACTATAACAACTAAAACAAAAGTTTTCAAAAATAAAAAAAAAAAAAAATTTCCTAAAGCAAAGAGGGCGTGTGTGGAAAAAATACTTACATCTTCAGATTCCTCTTTCTCCTCAACTTTCTCCTCTCGCTTCGTCTCAGCTGCGGCAGGAGCAGCGGCAGCCAAAGGAGCCGCAACGCCGCCCCCGGAGGGCACCGAGGCTAACTTTCCTCTGCCGACCGCAATAACCTCCGTTATATCTTTACCCGCAACTTCCGAAAGAAGAAGCTTAATCCTATCTTCATCAGCATCAGCCCCAACTACAAACCCAAAAACAATTCTCTAAGTTGATAATAATTGCAACATTATTCTAAATAAAAAAAAAAGATAAAATAATTCTTCAAAATCCAAAACACCCATTCTTAAAGCTAAATGAAACCAAGAATTCCAAACAGGATTAAGAAAACTGAAAAGTAAAGAAATTCATATAATCTTAGTGAATCATTGAAAGTGAACTATGTACAATAATTAATAACATCAATTTTATTCATATACAAATACTTGAAAAAAAAAACCCACCAAACCCTAATTACTATGGCCCCTCAATTCTATATGGGTCCCCAAAAAATTATGTAATTTGGCCACAGAATTTTCGTATGAGAACAAAATCTTCTTGTTTCTTTTAAAAATAATAATTAAAAAAATCATTCATATTCAACAGGGGTCAAAGTTATGACAAAAAAAAAAAAAAAAAAATCAAAATAAGGGATTATCAACACTAAAACGCAAGTTTACAAAACAAAATTTGCATAAACAAGGAAGGAAGCCCAAATGGAATGCAGAATCTTCCGATAAAAACAAAATCTTTACATTCCTTCAATAAGAAAACGTTGTCTTTTCAATTTTCATGCACATTGAACATGATCAAGCATTAGATTATCACCATTAAAATTCACAAAACAAAATTAAAAAAAAAAGCCCATCTTAATTAAAAACAAGAAGAAAAAAGAAAAAAGTACCAGAGGCGAGAATGTTCTTCACATCATCAGCGGAAGGATTAGCATTCCCTCCCAAAACAGCCAACAAATAAGCAGCGATCACCTTCATTCTGTTTAAAATCAAGCGTAAATACACATTAATCAGATTAAACCTGAACAGAAAAAAGATTGTAAATTTTGATATAATTCAGATACAAGAAAATTTAAACGTACTTTTCGAATGAATAATGAGGACTCGAACAGAAACTGGAACGATGGAGTGGAATATGAGAATATGCAGAAGAATTGGAGGCATTGTTGATTTATATAGAGATTTTCTCCGCTCGTTTGGTTAGGTTTTGCAGTTTGAATCGGACTAGGAAAAGGTGGGAAACAGATTTTTTTTATTATTTATTATTTTTTTTTTCACTCACTAATCCTAATCAGTTTTGGATTTGTGATTAATGAAGTTAACGGTCCGAAGGCCCGGAGTCTTGGCTTTGGGCTTAGTTTAGATTTTGGGCCCCACGTATGTTGGCCTATAATAGGTCAATTTGAGAAAGGTTAATTACATACGAAACATTCATAAGCTGCTGCATTTAGAAAAATTTATACTATATTATTATTTATATTACATATTAAGTTATGTCATAAAAAAATATATATGACATTTATTAAAGATAAGTCTTAAATGCCCTTAAATAATTATGAAAAATATTTTATAGATTTAAAAATATAAAAAATATTAAAACAAAAACATCATATTTTGGAAAAAAGACCTTAAATAACAAGGTTTTTTAAATGTAAAAATATTTTTAAAAAAATCCTTCGAGAAGAAAAATAATTTTCAGAAACAAATTCTGTCCTAATTAAGCGTATCTTTATCTTATCTCCACGTCTTTTTGACCAAAAAGTCTACGAGGGATAACATTAAGACAAGTTTTTAAATTCAAAAGACACATTTGTAGTTTTTAAAAATAAAGAAATAAATTGAGAAATAATTAAAACTAGAATGTATAGTTTTGTAATTTACCCTTTGAGAAATACTGCTTTTGGGTATTGCTTTTCAGTTTTACCACTTTTGTAAGAAAGTTTGAAATATAATATTTTCAATGAATATAAAGACACTATTGTTCTCAAGAATTTTAGGTTCGAGTTAGACAAATATTTATTATCTAAGAGTATTTTGGTGTTTTTATTTAAGAAAAATGGTATGAATTAAAGGGAGAAAAAGTGATAAAACACGATAGTGGCAGTAAAAAAGTAATACATTACCTAATTTACTCCAAAAAAAAATAATGACTGAAGCAGGCCAAATTTTTAGAAGAATAAAAATGAATGGGCCAAAGTTTGGAAAATGTTAATAGATAGACCATCTTAATATCAATCTTGATTTACTAACTAGCTAAATTACTAAAATACCCTCCAACAATATTAATGTTTTACACATTGGTTGTAAACGTGTTTTTCCATATAATGCCAGAAAATGTTTCCAAATATAATGAATAGTTTACCTGTAAAATTTCAAAATTAAAATATTGAACCATATAAAAAACTATGGACTTGGCCCCCAATTTGTCGCCGCCAACTCTGTCAATGATCTTTCGCAAGGATTTTGCCATGAAGTTTTGTTTCTCTACGAGGTCTCTTGGACCTTCTCTTTATCGTCGTGATGAAGCTTTGATTTCCCGTTGCCATGTGACAATATTTTCATCTCATCATTTGAGCCTTGCGCTGATCTTTGCTATCGCTGGGCCTTGCTACGACAACAACAATGACAAGTAACAAACGAGGAGGGAGAGACAAAGAAGCCGTAGAGAGAGAAAAAGACGTGGTCATCGGTGAGAGTTTGGGACGGAAAGCGAGACGTGAGTGTGAGATCGAGAGAGAGACGTTAGGAGGAGAAAGAAAGACAAGTGTGGGGAGATAGAAGGGGTCCGTTTGGTAAATAAATTCGAATTGTGATAATGTGATTTTTTTTGAATTGAGTTATGTGATTTGAATTCCAATACGAATTAATATTTGGATATACATTTAAAGTGTAATTTAAATAGAGAATAAATTAAGAATTTATATTTGGATAGATAGTGGAAAAAGTTTTTTAATTCATTAACAAATCTAAGAAAATCTTAATCTCCATGATATTAAAAAAATAAAATATAGATATCGATTTATTCCTCTCTTTATTAGGAATACAATTAAAAAAATGTATCAATCAGATATTAAATAAAAAAATTATGATTTTTTTTTCACAAATATATGAGAGAGAATTTTTGAGTTTTATTGCAGCAAGCTGATTTGAAATTTGGGAGGCAAACACTCAAAATGGGTGACTGGGAGGATTCAAGTGATTTGGCTGATTGGATTTTGAGGATTGCTAAACACTTATTCATGTTATTAAAATTTAGAGATCTCAAAGGGTTCTCTCAGTCTTCCAACCAAACGGGCTTATAATGTATGCGGAAAAATGAGAGAGTAAATCCAAGGGTAAAAAGTAAAATAAATATCACTAAAATTAGAATTGGTCTATTATTTTATAGTATTTGTAAATAAATTATTTACTTTCAAAAATTATAAAACTCAGCTATTTAATAAATTTTTTGAAAAATTTTCATAAATGGTAATTTTTGAAACTTATTTTTTATAGGGAAATTTCATTAATGTTGTCTTTTAAAACTTAATTATTATAAATATAACGTATGTTTAAATGTGGCACAACTGTAGACATTGGATCTAAATTATATCAAAGCAAGTTAATGCAAAATTTAGAGATTAATTCAAGTTGATTGGATCTTTTGATCACCGTTATTAGGTCCTAACTTGCATAAAAATTAGGTTAGTCGCATAATAATAACTGGAAGTGTTGACAATAAGAATTAAATTAAATGAAGTACAATAAAGTAAAATATACCATACAAAGGATTTATCGTCGGGGCAAAGACCCCATGGGTGCTATTGACGAGCCAATCAAGGGAGGTCCTTTAAAGAAACCGAATAAGAAAAAAAGTAACAACTAGAGGACGTAATCGAGGTAACACAACCAATGGAAGGTTTGGAAGGATTACCTCCAATCATGGCACACTTGTGCAAATATTTGAGGGATTCCATGGACCCTTCCAACATTATTACAATTATGTTGCCTTCCGATATCACCCAGAGTGATGATGAACCCCTACACATCACCTAAGAGGTTATTAAGTGGTTCGCCATCTTCACTCAAATTAGTGTGTCATGTATCATAGCAAACATGGGATATTTAACTACTTTTATAATTTTTTTTAACTTGTTGCTTGTCTTTGTCTAACAATATTTGTTTTTTGTATGCAGATTCTTATGGCAATATTGCCAAAGATTCCAATTGCTTAACTTGTGTGGCTTCATGAACCTGTACATCACCTCTTATGTGCCCAGTGGTGCTAAGCTTTCGATGCAAGAATGAACAAACTTGCTTGGTCAATTTACACTCTTGTCTTGTTTAGCCAAGCCATCAAGGCCAGTGAGGGGGGTTCAGCGATTGAGGAATATGACTACCTCCCATTCTTCTATTCCCGTGCTTTTGATCTGTCGTGGCAGTTCTACGGCGACAATGCTGGTGAGACCGTGATTTTTGGAGACTACGACCCTGCGTCTGTGAAGCCTAAGTTTGGCTCATACTGGACCAAAGATGGCAAGGTTGTTGAAGCATTCCTAGAGGGTGGCTCTCCCGAGGAAAACAAGGCTATTGCCAAAGTCGCAAGGATCCAACCCTTTTCAGAGAGCCTAGTCGAGCTCAAAACCGAAGGTCTCGCCTTTGCCAGCAAGATTTGAACATTTTTTTTGACGGTAATAAGATATAACGATGGCTTTATTTCTAGATTGTCTAATGCTTGCTTCGGCTTTTTCATTAAGAGATTATTACTTTGTTGATGATTTGTTCTTCTGTAGATTGTGTTTTGTTGAAATGTGACGAGTATATTACGTATTTGTTGAAATTCGCTACGTGAAGTCTGCTTGCTCCATTTTTAATATTGATTATATGATTATAATCAATGTACATGGATTCTTGATCTAACAAAGAATGTGTAGACCTTAATTGAAAAAAAAAAAATCATAATACATATGTTGCCTCGGCTCATTCACCTGAGAAACCTGACGAAATTGAGCTGACGGATGATCCTACAACTAAGTCCCGAGTAGAACCAATTTGCACAGAAGGATAGGAAAGCTATTATTATTCGAGTAAATTGTAATATTGCATCTTGAATTATTCGTTTTTTGTATAACGCATATCGAACTTTTGATCTTAGCAAAATATATTTTAAACTTTGAAATCGTTGGTAATTGAGATTCGATAGCTGCTTTTAATTTCTGTTCAGTAGTCTTTTCCACATGTTGAGCATCAATTTTTTTCTCCTTGAAATGACAAACTTTATCCTTAAAAAACAACTCATGTGTGAATCTTGTGATCAAAATCATTTATACCTTTTAATGCTCATTAGCTATTAGACTTTAATTGTCAATGATTTCAAAATTTAGACTCTTTTTTACTAAGATTGAAAGTTCGAGATACATTTTACAAAAAGTAAATAGTTTGGGATTAGGGTCTGGTCAAGTAAACTGAGGCAAATTTTTAAAAGGGGTATTTTTCATGTTAAAAAAAGTAAAGATTTAAAATTATTAAAAAATAATTAAACCTATTATTAGTCAAATCTTTTTATGTTAAAGTGTATCCAATAATTTTTATAATAGACAATATAACTTGTTCATTTAATACTTCTTGAGACATTTATTCCTAATAACTTAGGTTTTAAAACCAAGTCATCACTCAACACAACACAAAATATAACAAGAAAAATAGTCGTTGCAAAACTCAAACAATAATAATCAATAAATTTATAAGAAAAAAGTATGAAAGAAAAAAGGATATCGCGTGAAAAGAATAGAACTAAGAAATTCTTTAAAAAATGTTGATGAGTGAGGAAGAAAATAAGCAAAGGTAGATATGAGACTTAAGAGAGATTAGAACTTTTTCATTTATTCTTCATTTTTTTATAATGTTTTTATAGCATGTAAATTAGATAATTGTAAATTATGATGTATATAATTATAAGCAAATGAATATAACCCTTTATTTTAATAGAAAAGTATTAAAAACTCCCCAAAAAAAAGTAAAGTAATTAAAGCAAATATAGTTGGCTGAATGTTGATGTATACTGTATCCAGTTGTTTATATATGGCCATAGCCGTATGTAAAGAAAAAGGAGAGGAAGGAAAGAAAGAAAGAAAGAAAGAAAGAAGGACATTTGAGGCCTTAAAAACAAAACGGTTTTTAGAGTTTGAAATAAATAGAGATTTTAACTATTGATATTCACCTATGAATATGAAATCATTTGTGTGCATAACTGTCCAAGAATTTCAAATTCCAAAGTGAAAGTTATTCCTAAAAGATGATCCTTAATTTGTTATTTTTTTTAGTTTTATTGTAAAATAATCATGATAATTAAATATAATTAATCATTGATCTTATTTATTTTGGGGACTTAACTACTTGGGGGTCTTAAGCCGTTGCTGTTTAGGTGCAACAGTATAATTTATTTATTATTGTTGGTACAAACAAAAGCCTTTCTTTTTGTATGCTTGCATATGCGCATGTTCGTTTGAAAACCATCAGATGGATTATTTTATGTTAGATCATGGGTTCTGTTAGTCAATGGCGAGCCACTTATAATTAAGTAATAGTGACTTTCTTTTTTGAAAAATTGAGGTAGTACTCTTAATGGCATGAGAAAAATTCTATTTAGCCCCACAATCATTAATTAAAATATGCTATCTCTTATTCTTTTTTTTCATGTCTCCACCACTGTCCTTGATTATGCTATTTTGTTCACGCTGTGCTTGCGCCTCATCAATTATGGTATAGCTGCTTTCGATGACTGTAAGGTTTAGATGCCATCAGATGAGTTAAAATTTAAAATTAACAACAGAATGTTGCAATTGGTTTAGCGCTAATGCAGATGGACACGCATTTTTCACTGAGCTTCCGCTCCTTTTCATTAGTCTTCTGTTTGCCATTGCTTCTAGGAAGCAGTAACTTTTGTCTCTTGGAGTCTAAAAGTTCGTTCTTTAAGTGCTTGGATAGCTTTTCGTTAGTACTTTTTGGGCAGTGATGGTTTGATAATTTTGACAAAAACAGAATCACTTATAAACGGTTTGATTTGAGTGATTTAGGCATAAAACTAAAAAAAAAAATTAATACTTACCAGAACTTGTAAAGTTGTTAATTCATAACAACAAAAATAACAATTGTAATCTGCATTCTAATTCAAAAAAAAAAAAAAAAAATTCCTAAAGCTCACCATCCAAAGTTTTAATACAAAAATGTCACAAGTATAGAAGGAAAAATTCACAAACTAAATTTTGTTCATGTCTAAAATTCACTAACCAACAAGGTGGGAAAGCTGCAGTGTTGAGTATTAAATTGTTATTGACAGTGGTAGAGTGTATTGTATTAGCTTAGAATCTTGTTTTCTGTGTATTTTTTGGGTGGTTTGGCGAGTCCATACCATTAACTAGACCGTCCAAAAATCTTTATATAAAAACCTTTCAAAACTGTCCAATAATCCAAAAATAATTGACAATTTACTTTGGTTTGATTTGTATTTGACAGTTTGGGTATTTTGGTGAATTTTTTGAACACCCCCAATTAGGCTTATTTGCTTAGGCTATGCACGGCCTGTTGGTCTCGAACTGTCATATTGATCAGACTAAACTATTTTAATAGTTTTAGAACAATCCAAACCAAACTAGACCATTCCGCAAGAGGAAACTAGACTTGACTTCAGTCTGATTTGAAATGTAATTTTGAACTCACAATTAGACACAATTTTATCCCACAATAGGAAGGCCCAAGTTGTATCTTTTTGTATTTTATATCTATTTTTATGGTTCTTTTTAAATTATTTAAAGGTAAAAAACTTGAACATATATATATATATATATATAAAAGTTAGTATCACTATATTTTATGTTTCTCAAACTCAAGACTAATGTAAAAGTTTAATCCGTTATAAATAACAGTTGGAAACCACTACTCTAAAATGGTTTAAATTTAAGTCAAATTTAGGAACCAAATGTCACAAATAACATTTCCTTCAAATTCTTAAGTCCATTGGACATAGAAACAACAAATGCTTCTTAAAACCCTCACATAGCAACACAGTCTAATTTTTTTTTTTTTCATTTAAGATTTGTTCTTTTCAATGTTTTCTCAAAACTGTTTGCACTTATCATTAATATCGGTATTGTATCTCTTTTGAAAACTCTCACATGTCATATTCGTACTACACTTTATTTGAAAACTGATAGTTTACTAATTTAGGTCGAAACGATATGGTTTATAAGTCTCACTTAGCTAAACCTAAGAGTCAAGTAAGACAAGTACAAATCCTTGGAGGTCATTGGTGTAAATGACCTGTAAACAAACGTATTTTCAAGATTCTATGGGAAAAGTTATACCAAGTGTTTCAATGGGATCCCTCAATTCCACAAAGAAAAGGATTATTTGTGGATTGTTTGGTCATCTTGGTTTGAACTAAAGGTGTTTATACACTTCATCAATCTGTTCAATTCGTTTAATTTAATCCAATCCGATTAGATTATGAAAAATACAAATTGGTTTTAGATTAAGATTTTTTCAATCCAATATAGATGGATTGGATTATGGATTAAAAATCTCTTAATCAGTATAATCTGTAAATTTAGACTCTATATATAATATAATATAATATAATATAATATGTATACATATACATACATATACAAAATTTTAAGAAGTATATAGACCTATACTCTGGTACTATGTTTAAAGCGTTTATACTTTTTTAAAAAAAAGGAAAGGATAAAAGCTTAGCCCAATTACAAAGACCAACATTATCTACTTATACCTAAAGTTTATATAAATTTGTTAATTTAATATTTTGTAATGCTATAATTTATTTTATGTTGTAATATCTCCTATGCCAAGTCCAGCACCAAACATGATTTTGGGATTCTTTGTGAAATCCCACCTTTCAAATATAATGTTTATGAGCTTTATCCACAAGAGCAACAATATCAGGACATTTCAAATTCTGTTAAAGCTAAATTAAGTCTCGTATGCTTTGAATTATTGATCTGAGCAAGAATATAAAAAATTCTAATAATTATCAATGACTGCATTCTCTAATAAAAAAAAATGAAATTCCATGCATCTTGAAGGAAAAGAAAACTAAAATCAAAACATTAGTAAAGAAACCAAAAATTGTTAAAAACTACTCTCTCTCTACACTGCTTAATATGAACCCAAAATAACTAGACACGACCAAAAAATTTTGACATCCACCGTAAACAGCTAAATCGAATGAGAAGTTTTGCCGAGTGAAAAGCGCTGCTACCTCCTCAGTCAAAAAGACTGAAGCCCAAGTCCTGCAAAATGAAAAAGAAAAGCATATCAGATAAAAACTAAAAAATAATTAAAAATAATATTATATGATTTGTATAGAAAATTCTCTATTAGAATCTCTGTACAAGATACAAATTTTAACCATTACATCATCACCATATTTTGTTAAATAATACATTGATGTGCTTTCCTTAATCTTATATGATTAAGACGATCTTGCAGTTAAATAAAAATTAATCAAACTAGTAGGTTTTCATTTTGTTTTGTTATTTTTTTAATCTTTTCCTAGCATAAAATTCTTCTGTTTGTTTATTTGCTTTTGCACTCATGGCATCAGTTGTAGGATTATTGATGTTACACATTGATATACTATAACAACTAAAACAAAGTTTTCAAAAATAATAATAAAAAAAAAATTCCTAAAGCAAAGAGGGCGTGTGTGGAAAAAATACTTACATCTTCAGATTCCTCTTTCTCCTCAACTTTCTCCTCTTGCTTCGTCTCAGTTGCAGCAGGAGCAGCAGCACCAGCAGCAGCGGCAGCCAAAGAAGCCGCAACGCCACCCCCGGAGGGCACTGAGGCTAACTTTCCTCTGCCGACCGCAATAACCTCCGTTATATCTTTACCCGCAACTTCCGAAAGAAGAAGCTTAATCCTATCTTCATCAGCATCAGCCCCAACTACAAACCCAAAAACAGTTCTCTAAGTTGACAATAATTGCAACAGTATTCTAACTAAAAAAAGATGAAATAATTCTTCAAAATCCAAAGCACCCATTCTTAAAGCTAAATGAAACCAAGAATTTCAAACAGGATTAAGAAAACTGACAAGTAAAGAAATTCATATAATCTTATTGCATCATTGAAAGTGAACTCTGTACAATAATTAATAACATCAATTTTATTCATATACAAATACATAGAGATAAAAAAAAAAAACCCCACCAAACCCAATTATTATGGCCCCTCAATTCCATATGGGTCCCCAAAAAAATTGTGTAATTGGCCACAGAATTTTCGTATGAGAACAAAATCTTCTTGTTTCTTTTAAAAATAATAATTAAAAAAATCATTCATATTCAACAGAAAAAAAAAAATCAAAATAAGGTTCAATCAGGAGATTATCAACACTAAAACGCAAATTTACAAAACAAAATTTGCATAAACAAGGAGGAAAGCCCAAATGGAATGCAGAATCTTCAGATAAAAACAAAATCTTTACATTCCTTCAATAAGAAAACATTTTCTTTTCAATTTTCATCAATTTTCAAACACATTGAACATGATCAAACAGGAGATTATCACCATTAAAATTAACAAAACACAATTCACAAAAACAAAGAGCCCATCTTAATTAAAAAAAAGAAGAAAAAAGAAAAAAGTGTTGGGAACAAATTAAAACCAAAATTCTGCCAACAAAAAGTACCAGAGGCGAGAATGTTCTTGACATCATCAGCGGACGGATTCGCATTCCCTCCCAAAACAGCCAACAAATAAGCAGCGATCACCTTCATTCTGTTTAAAATCAAACGTAAATACACATTAATTAGATTAAACCTGAACAGAAGAAAGATTGTAAATTTTGCTGTAATTCAGACACAAGAAAATTTAAACGTACTTTTGGAATGAATAATGAGGACTCGAACAGAAACTGGAACGATGGAGTGGAAAATGAGAATATGCAGAAGAATTGGAGGGATTGTTGATTTATATAGAGATTTTCTCCGCGCGTTTGGTTAGGTTTTGCAGTTTGAATCGGAATAGGAAAAGGTGGGAAACAGATTATTTATTTATTTATTTATTTTTTTCACTCACTAATCCTAATCAGTTTCGGATTTGTGATTAATCAAGTTAATGGTCCGAAGGCCCGGAGTCTTGGCTTTGGGCCTTAGTTTAGATTTTTGGCCCCGCGCATGTTGGCCAATAATAGGTCAATTTGAGAAAGGTTAATTACATGAGAAAATTTCACAAGCTATGTTATTTATGCCATATTTAAAAAAATATATACCATATTATTATTAATATTATATATGAAGTTATGTTATAAGTTAACATATATGACATTTATAAATAGTAAGCCTTAAATGCCTTTAAACAGTTATGAAAAATATTTTATAGATTTAAAAATATAAAAATAATAAAACAAAACATCATATTTTGGGAAAAAAGACCTCAAATTACAAGGTTTTTTAAATGTAAAAATATTTTTTAAAAAATCCTTCGAGAAGAAAAATATATTTCAAAAACAAATTCTGTCCTAGTTAAGCGTATCTTTATCTTATCTCCACGTCTTTTATGACAAAAAAGTCTACAAGGGATAACATTAAAACAAGTTTTCAAATTTAAAAGACACATTTGTAGTTTTTAAAAATAAAGAAATAAATTGAGAAATAATTAAAACTAGAAAGTATAGTTTTGTAATTAACCCTTTGAGAAATACCGCTTTTGGGTATTGCTTTTGAATTTTACCACTTCTGTGAGAAAGTTTGAAATATAATATGTTCAATGACTATAAAGACACTATAGTTCTCAAGTATTTTAGGTTCGAGTTAGGCAAATATTTATTATAAAAGAGTATTTTGATGTTTTTAGCTAGGAAAAATAGTATGAATCAAAGAAAAAAAAATGATAAAACACGATAGTGGTAGTAAAAAAGTAATACACTACCTAATTTACTCCAAAGAAAAAATAATGAGAGAAGCAGGCCAAATTTTTAGAAGAATAAAAATGAATGGGCCAAAGTTTGGAAAATGTTAATAGATAGACCATCTTAATATAAATCTTGATTTACTAACTAGCTAAATTACAAAAATACCCTCCAACAATATTAATGTTTAACAAATTGGTTGTAAACGTGTTTTTCCATATAATGTCAGAAAATGTTTCCAAATATAATGAATAGTTTACCCCTAAAATTTCAAGATTAAAATATTGACCCATATAAAAAACTATGGTCTTGGCCCCCAATTAAAGCCTTAGATCTTATTCCTCATTTTGGCCGCCAACTCCGCCAATGATCTTTCGCAAGGATTTTGCCATGAAGTTTTGTTTCTCTACGAGGTCTCTCGGACTTCCTCTTTCTTGTCGTGATGAAGCTTTGATTTCCCCTTGTCGTGTGACAATATTTTCATCTCATCATTTGAGCCTTGAGTTGATCTTTGCAATCGCTCGGCCTTGCTACGACAACAACAACGACAAGTAACAAACGAGGAGGGAGAGACAAAGAAGCCGTACAGAGAGAAAAAGACATGGTCATCGGCGTGAGTTTGGGATGGAGAGCGAGACGTAAGTGTGAGTTCGAGAGGGAGACGTTAGGAGGAGAAAGAAAGACAAGTGTGGGGGAGATAGAAATATATAAGGTCTGTTTAATAAATGAATTCGAATTGTATTGATGTGATTTTTTTGAATTGAGTTATATAATTTGAATTCCAATACGAATTAACATTTGGATATACATTTAAAGTGTATTCTAAATAGGGAACAAATTTAGAATTTGTATTTGGACAGATAGTGAAAAAAGTTTTTTAATTTATTAACAAATTTAAGAAAATATTAATGTCCATGATATTAAAAAAGAATGCAATATGGATATCTATTTATTCCTCTCTTCATTAGGAGTACAATGAAAAAAATCATTTCTATCTGATATTAAATAAAGAAATTATGATATTTTTTTGACAAATATATGAGAGAGAATTTTTGGGATTCATTGTAGCAACCTGATTTGAATTTTGGGAGGCAAACTCTCAAAATGGGGGATTGGAAGGATTCAAGTGATTTGGCTAATTTGGATTTTGAGGGATGCTAAACACTTATCCAGGTTATTAGAATTCTAGGAGTCCGAAAAGTTCTATCAGTCTACCAACCACATGGGCTTATAGTGTATGAGGAAAAAATGTGAGAGTAAATCTAAGGGTAAAAAGTAAAATTAATATCATTTAAATTAGAATTGGCCTATTATTTTTTAGTATTCATAAATAAATTATTTACTTTCAAAAATTATAAAAATTGGGCCTATTTATTACAATTTTTCAAAAAAATTTCATAAATGCCGTTTTTTGAAACTTGTTTTTTATAGGGAAATTTCATAAATGTTGTGTTTTAAAACTTACTTATTATAAATAAAACGTATGTTTAAATGCAGCACAATTGTGGATATTGGATCTATAATTAGATCAAATCAAGTTAATGTGAAATTTGGATATTAATTCAAGTTGATTGGATCTTTTGATAGCCGTTATTAGGTCCTAATTTGCATAAAAATTAGGTTGGTCGTATAATAATAACCGGAAGTGTTGACAATAAGAATGAAATTAAATGAAATACAATAAAGTAAAAGATACCATACAAAGGATTTATCATCAGGGCAAAGAGCCCATGGGTGTTATTGATGAGCCAATCAAGGGAGGTCCTTTAAAGAAACCGAATGAGAAAAAAAGTAACAAATGGAGGATGCAATCGAGGTGACACAACCAATGGAAGGTTTGAAAGGATTACCTCAATCATGGCACACTTGTACAAATATTTGAAGGATTCCATGGACCCTTCAAACATAATTACAATTATGTTGCCTTCTGATATCATCCAAAGCGATGATGAGCCCCTATATATCACCTACGAGGTTATTAAGTGGTTCGTCGACTTCACTCAAATTAGTGTGTCATGTATCATGGCATACATGGGGTATTTAACTATTTCTATACATTTTTTTAACTTGTTCCTTGTCTTCGTCTAACAATATTTGTTTTTTGTATGTAGATTCTTATGGCAATATTGCCAAAGATTTCAATTGCTTAACTTGTATGGCTTCATGAACCTGTACATCACCTCTTATGTGCCCAATGGTGCTGAGCTTTCGATGCAAGAATAAATAAACTTGCTTGGTCAATTTTTAGACAAAGTAGAAACTGACAAGTATTACTTCATGCCATATAACGGTGTGGTCATTGGATATCGCTCATCCTTCAACCCCAAAAATATCAGGTTTTATGGTTTGATCCATTTGACTAACCAGTATGCTTGGACTTCATACAAATGATGAAAGTGTAAACATATTTGTTGTCAACTACATAACTTATTCTTGGTAGCTAAATTATCTTTTGATTGATTGTATTTTTAACAAATTGTACTTAAGCCCTCAAAGACAAACACTAAAGTTGTTTTCAATGCGTCACAAGAAAACACTAGATTTATAAAACCAAGCAAGGTAAGCATTCAAGTATAAATATTGTTGTAATTGAAAATAAGGCACTAATGGACTAATAACTTGTTTCTATGTTTTTTTAGACTATACCTCGACAACAAAGAGACACAGAATGTGGCTATTTTGTCTTAAGGTACATGAGAGATATTATAATAAATGGTGGGCCACAAGTCTTCAGAAGACTAAAATTTTATACCAATGAATATTTGAGTGAGTTGATGGAAGAATGGGCAGAGATCGTAAAATAATTCATTATTTATTTTATATAAGTATGTTTTCTTATGTATATAATGTGTTATATTATTTTATATATAATTGAAATTTTGTATTTGTTTTGTAATTTATGTTATCAATGAATTGTGAGACCAATGGAAACAAATGGAATACGGGAGGGCCACTTTTAGGCAATTAAGAAAATCAAGCTAGCTATTTTGTGGCTAGAAATATATTAGATGATGGTTTATTTAAAAAATCGTCGTCTATTCTCAAAGATTTAGCGCAAATTCTAGCCCAAATCGATATCAGATGACAGTTATTGAAACATATTACGTTTGTCAATTAGACGATAGTTTCAGTAATTGCCGTTTAATCTTTAGACGATAGTGTTTAACTATGTCTAATATCCTATGTGTAGTAGTGTATTATGTCAACTTGAAAACGATCATTATCTTTTCAAATTAAAAACAATACCATTGTCCATAAATATGAAAATGAAAAAATATGTACTTATAAACATCGAAACGACATTGCAATATTCTTAAAACTTAAAGAAACTAAGGAAGTTTAATGCTATATAAGTTAATAAATTTGGAGTATTGGAAAAAGATTAAGAGACAGTTAATAAAGGTAATCATGAATACTTTAATAAAGGTAGTCAGTAAAAGTAGAATCTATACATATATAAAAGAGCTAAACTTACTTATGGAGAACTCTTATATACTTGCTAAATGTTAACCTCTCTTTTTTTCCCACTCTTTCTAATTCATTTTTGTACTCTTCTCTTTTTCTTGTTTGCTCTTCTTTTTTTT
>CAMOHE010045274.1:10344-31062 GCA_946598075.1 Artocarpus hirsutus | reverse complement strand
GAAAATGGTACTCTTTGATTGATTTATTTGAATTATTTTGGTAATATTATATTTTATTTTATTTCGCATTTAATTATATATTCGTTGATTGTTCCAGTTCATTTTTATACGTTTATTTGATTTACGCAATTTCTTTTAAAATCGAATAATTTTCTAAATATAGTCCTACTGAGCCTTTCGCTCACATTTTATCTGTTTTAAAATCTTAACCCTAGGTGGATATCAGCATAAGTTTGGAGAAGAGTCCACCGACCGGACTTACGATCAGTAGAAGTATTTGGTAGGCTAATTTATCATTCAAGGCATGTAAGACTTTAATTTCTCTTTCACTCTAGACTGTGGTTGTATCATAATATTGTCAGTACTATATGTGTGTGCACAATATGTGGGCCAGTGGGACTCATACGCGTTCCACCCCATATCTAATTATTTTAATGTTATTTCTATTTGTTTAATTATTAAGATGATTCATTTATTTCTTTAACTTTTCTATTCAAACGATTTTAAAATTATCACATTTTATTTATAAATTTCATTCTAAAACCCTGATTTTTAACCAAATCTTTACTTAATTAATTTAATTAAACCACCACGTCACCTCCCGTACTCTGGGACGTGACACAAAGACAGGAAAAGAGGAAGGGGGGAGAGAGAGAGAGAGAGAGAGCAAAGAGCACGAAAAGTTGCAGATAGATAGGTGGCGCTGCGGGATCGTCTGCCACTGTGGGAAGACGATGAAAGAGTCCCACCAGCCCCATTCTTTTCTTTCATAATTTAATCCTCCTTTTATTTCTTCATTTTTTGTGTATTTTTATGAATGTCAACTCATACTAAAATTGGTCTATATTTAAAATGTAAAACTTACCAAAAATTTAGCAATTCAAAATTGTTCAGTTTTATAAAATTTGGTCAATTTTTTTTATGTAGCACTAAAATTAAGTATTATATTTATAGGGAAATTTCTATAATAATTGTCCTTTTTATTTATTAGTATAATTGACATTTGAACTGTATTATTAATTTTTCAACTGTCTAATGAGATTCATATGGATTACTCCTAATAATATATTACATTGTGAAAAAATTAATTCCACAGCTAAAACAAAAGTTCTTGTTCTTGGTCGCAGTTAATAAGAATTGTTCCTACCATATAAATAGTTCCCTACATAATGCTAGTTTTAGTTTTGTTTGTGTCATTATCATTACTAAAAATCATTATTGTATTTTTTGAAGAGGAAAATCATTGTTGTATTGATGTTAATGACTATCATAATTTTTTCCTAATTATTAATGTGAAAATAATACAGAAGAAAATAACAAAAATAACCAAAATCAATACTATTTGTTTATAAAATATTGGTTTTTAGAGTTTTAAAAAGTTTATTAATTAAAAAATATTTTAATGGCATTGAAAAAATACTCTTCATATCAATTAAAAAATTCTCGTTTTCTTTTCCCTTTGTTTCACTATTTGTGGATGTTTTTCAAATACAATATTATAAGATTTACACGTATCAACAATGTACTTTTTATGAACATAAATTCATATAACCTCAAATTAGTGTCAAAATCAATCCGTAAAAATTAGTAGTATATTTAATAAGGGTACTACTCTGGTAGAACCCTCATTACAAGTGCACATTTTAAAAATATTGGATATGATCAAAATTTTTATTTTTTGGACTCGACAGCTAAAAATAAATACCCATTAGTATGAGTTTTTTTGGTGCCCTTTAGAATAAATTGCAATTTAATAAAAATGGATAATCATAAAATTTGTACTACTAATTGGATAAAATCAATACCATGTCATATAAAATTTATTTGTTTTATACCTAATGCATCTTCCCTCAAGTTTGTTAACTCTGATATAACATTATTTGCTTAAAAAAGGCATAAACTAGTAGAATTAAATAAGAAAACACAGTAGAAAAACAGATCAATTGATAAACAAAAATTTTCTAAAAACTTTGTTTATCAAGAATAGCTATATAATTTTAATTAAACATTGAAAGCATAGTATTGAAGACTTATTAGGGTATCCTAGCTTTACTCTTTGACACAATAATCTTCCAAACCAAGCTTTTGTACCAACAAAATGACGAATGGGTGTCAAATAACAAGAATGAATAATCTCACACCTTTCTGGTTTGGCTATGTACTTAACACATGAGACAACAAAATGCTTTTTTAAAGAAAGAACTCTAAGTTTTTCTCACTGGATTCTCAGAAAAATATCACGTACATAAAAAACTGGTATCTTTTCTCTTTTTATAATTGAGCAATTAGTTGTTAATTTGATTAACTTTAAATTTAAAAGACCACCAACTAATCTCTTAAGTGGGTGAAACACATACACCCAATAACAGGTATATGGAGGAAATGCTTTAAGCACCTCTTTTTTTAAAAAAAAATTATTTAAACCATGTACAAATATGTACGTGTGTGTATTTGGTTTAAAACTAAATCCCACGTACATGAGATGTACGTGAATCTACATATATATATATATATAATTAATTTAAATAAATCTTATATATTTAAATTCAAAAATAAATCATATTTATTTAAAAAACAATGTAAAATTAATCAATTGTCTACATTGGAATAGACAAAGTGTAGTCCCACTATACATGTGTTACACACAAAATTAAAATTATATTTAAATAATATTATTATTTAACCATAATTAATTAATTAATTCAAAACATATTTAATTAATCTTATTAATTAAATACAGTTAATTAACAAACTATTGTACAATTAAATGCGACAACATTTATCAAATTATATTATATGTCATAGAGAACATTTTTTTATGCCATGTTAATATCTCTAGTGTGAAGTAATTAATTGAGAATACAATATTTCTAAATTATATATGTATAATTCATTCTATGCATTAAATCCAATATAGTGTTATAGAGGTGACATTGGGGACCTTTAGACCTAGAATTCAAGCTCCAATAAATTTAATAATTAATTAAACTCTTTAATTAATGTGTCAAATTTATTAGTTTCAGTGTTACTCTACTAAAAACCTGATGAGGGTTTCCAAAGAAACACAAAGGAGAGGGCTTCCAAAATCATCCTCACCTGTTTGGCTTCATCTATCACCACCCTGTTTACTTCGACCTCATGGAGACAGTTAATCATGTTGAGAATGTGTTCTTTGATCGAGACCCCTGCCTTTATTTTGGCATTCATCACAGCTTTTACGGCTTCTTGATGTGCCTTTTTAGAAGAACTTCCAAACATGACATCTAGAGACTGTAGTATCTCATAAGTAGTCTTCACATTTTCATGCTTCCTCCTAAGCATGTTAGACATGTCACCAAAATGAAGCAGCAAGCCTTGTTATTTGTCTCGATCCAACGATCATAAGCTTCTTGTATATTACGAGATGCATTAGCAGCAGCGATGGAGGACATTCCTCTGTCAAGACAAACTTTTCGTTTTTACAAACAAGTACAATATTCAAGTTACCTTTCCACTTGATAAAATTATCTCTAGTTAAGTTGTCATTTGAGAGAATAGCGATGACTCAATTAGATATTATTATTGTAATAAATAAATAAATGACATAAATTAAACGGTTGTATGAACATCATAAATACATATTTTGCAATAGCAAATTTGATGCATAATGTGCTAGACATGTATACCCTAAGGAGTAAAAATGTAATAAATTTTTAGAGACATTTTTATCAATAAAGAATTTATTTATTATTTATATATCAAATTTTGTCCTCTTTACGCTCATATTTGTTTAAGTATGATAAGCAAACAATAGTTGAGATTGTCGGTTTAAACCTTTAAGAATTGGACATATGATGGACAAATTATGCGAAAAACACGATTCTTACGATGACGGTCTAAAATATAAGATCCGTAATCGAGAGAATAAAGTTGGACGCTTTATTCATGTAAAGATTGCTATGTTGTCTATATCCCTATTGGGAGATGGTTTATCTTGGCCATTGGAGGTAGACTTTATGAATAGAATATTGGCACATTGTTATAGGTGACGATGTGTTGGATCGGGACATAAAGTGAATTTATTTAGATTAATTATTCTATCTCGGCAAATCGATTCACTTTAGACAATAATTTATATTGTATCTTAATCTTGAGATGAATAGTGGGCCCATTGTCTTGGCTTGTGTCTTTTGATGTGCCAAAGGATGACACCCACATTTTAATAATGGTATGCATGCCGGTACGTTGGAGGTATGACTCTTGATAACGTAGACCTGTTATTCATAGATATGGAATCCATAGCTCCTCTTTAGGAGTAGTGATATCCTCTTATATGCGTTACCCTGTAATTGAAAAACTGGAGCGCTCAATGATTTGGATACGTAGGTGTAACAGAATGGTATACTGTCTTTGGATGGTAAGTTTTTCGATGGTGAGATAATGAAACGTAAGATAAAAATAATCGAGAAGGTAAGACAGAACTTGTCCGTAAGCCAGTTATGGATAATCCTATGGGGATATGATACACTATGATATGTCATAGAGACTTAGCTATAAGGGCTTCATAATTCTATATAGTTCGAGAGTGCAGCTCTAGGCTTTTAGTGGAGTAGCATTGGAGTTGATAATTATGAAATGTATATCTGAGATATTGGGTTTTATAATTATCAAGAGCTTGAACTATCTAGGTCCATTTGGTTCCCTTTGCTAGCTCACAAAAATCCTGTAACGATACGGCGTGCTTTCAATAATTGGTGACTTATGTCAGATTTATTAGATTAGTTGAAATTTGAAAGAATCAAATAATTCATGTCTGTTTATCGGTTGAATTAATTTTGTGATAAAATTAATTCAAGACAAACTTGTTGAATTATTGGGATCGGATAATTCTTGTCTATTTATCAGTTGATTTAATTTTGGATAAATTAAATCAAGATAAACTTGTAGAATTATTAGGAATTCATTTATTTTCCTAGAGATTATCTAGATAAAGTTATTTTAATTAGATAACTTCTCTATTGGGTTATTTGAATTAAAACTGAGGCTTTATCATATAGAATCTCAGGTGAAAAATAAAAGATTCGCTAAGATTTTTTTCGACAGTTTAGCATGCCAATCCTAAAGTTCGGCTTGCCTATTAGGCAGATTGGCACATAAAGGTTAGTAAGATCTAGTTAATTTATGCATAAAGCATGTCAAACTTGTGTTTGAAAAATACTCTGATACAAAAAATTTTAAAATTCTGTTGCGTATTATTTTTTCCAACAATTGGTATCAGAGCTAGGTTTTTACATAAATTTATGAGCTTGTGATCATACTATACATATAAATTATATGATCTTTATCTCTCCTATGCTTGAATTTAATTTTATAGAGAGTTGGCACTCTAGGTTTCTATATATTTTTATATGTTGTCATGGATTATATGGTGAATGTTTATTAATTAACTATGGTTGATTAAATTATTATTTAATTATTAATTAATTAATTAATTTATACCGATTATAGTTCCTTAGAGGTTAGAATGCGTATCTAGGTTTTTCATGTAATTAGATGATGGATTATCATCTCCGTCTAGGAATTATTATTTAATTTTAAATTTGTAAGAATGTTGTAATTAAATAATTGTTTGGAGAAGATGGACCTAGAAGACGAATGATGGCGAACCTATGTATTTCCTAAGTCTCTAATTTTATGTTTTTGAATTGTTAAAAATAAAATTGATGAATTGCATTAAAAATTGTATTTTTTAGAAAGGTGATTTTTGCTTGGTCGGCATGCTAAACTCTTAGGTTCGGTAGGCCGATGGTTGTAGAACGGTAGGCCAAACGTGAGGTTCGTTAGGCCGTCAGCGGGGCAAAATCAGGTGGCTCTAGTGGTAGGCTGAACTTCTAGTTTGGCAAGCCGATTAGTCATGAATCGGCAAGCCGGTGGGTCATGACCGGCAGGCCGATTACACAGATCGGCTTGCCAACAGAGAGTTGAAAATTTTTTCAAAAAAGGTGTAGTTTTTCGGTGCAATTTAAATTTTATTTTTGGGACAATTCTAAGAAACATTAAATTTGGATATGACTGGAAATATGGAGTATTTGATCTATGCGAGATTGAAGACTTGAAGATTGGATTACGTGAGGAAGGATACAGCTTGAGGATTTAAGGATGAAGAATCGATAATATGTTTCGATTGTTCTCTTGTAATCTTTATTTTCTATTCTCTAGGGTGGAACCATAATATTATGGTTATTTATTATTATTTTGCTTAATTGCTTTGCTTGTCTATATTATAATATGATTTTCCATGTATGTTGATAACATGCCATATAGAATAGGAAGTGCCGCTTAATTAAAATTGTTCATACATA
Source organism: Artocarpus hirsutus (assembly GCA_946598075.1). Classification (NCBI taxonomy): domain Eukaryota; kingdom Viridiplantae; phylum Streptophyta; class Magnoliopsida; order Rosales; family Moraceae; genus Artocarpus; species Artocarpus hirsutus. The sequence continues at coordinate 24,721 of CAMOHE010045274.1, read as the reverse complement.
TCTTTTAAAATTAAACCTTGATTTCAAAAGATTGAATGGGAGAAGGTTTTCGAAGAAAGGACCTAAAGCCTCCATCATTGGTCCATAGGAAGAACATGGTGGTCCCGACCCCTAAGAAAGGATTTCTATCATGTACCAGATTGGATCTCTAAGAAGATAAGATATTTTAGCATGATTTATGGTTGCACACCCCTAGGTGGTGATTATAAATCATGAATAAAATATTGAAATGATAGTTATACACTCATGTTTATATTATTACTAGCCTCCCTTAGGAGCTCTATTAATAAAATTAATGGCCAAAGAAACAATTATTAAAATATGCTGGATCATACGGGTCCTAGATGGCATATATTAATCAAGAGAGAATCCGTGTTCCTGATTGAATTTGGCATGACTCCCCTAGGAGCTTGTTGAATTATGAGTTAGGAATTATCATAGTAAGGTTGTAATATTTTCAAGGTTTTGACATATAAACACATTTGTATGTTTTTATATGATTGTGTTATCTTACTAAATTATAGTGATATGTTTGCTTATGTTTGGTATATGATTCTTTATTGTAGATTAAAAATGTCTAAAAACGCTTTATCTTTGATACTTGACAAAAACTTATTAACCGGAGAGAATTATAATGATTGAAAACAGAACCTAGATATCGTCCTTTCTTTTGAGAAACTGAAATTTGTGTTGACAACCCCTTGTCCTCCCGAGCCTATGGGAGATTCCACCAATGAGCAATTCCCAGCGTACGATCGCTAGAAAGATGCGAATGATCAAGTCCACTATTATGTTATGGCCAGCATGAATAACGTGCTGCAGGCTCAACATGAAGATTATGAGACTGTGAAGCAGATATTGGATAATCTTGAAGACATGTTTGGAGGCCAGGCCATAACAAAGTGGCAAGGGGCACTTCGAAGACTTCTTAATTGTAAGGAGAAACTGGGGATGTCTATAAAGGAGCACATGATGTTGGTCATGGCTTACCTCGTTGAGGCATAAACCAATGGAGCTGACATTGATGCTAAAACTCAAATGACTATGGTCTTTGAACTCTGTCAAAGGAATTTATTTCGTTTAGAGCTACATTTAATTTAAGCAATAGGCAGGATATAACCTTAACAGAGTTGATGAAATAGTTACAGGAGTTTGAACTGCTGATCAGGGAGTCTCTTGTGGGTGGCGAGGCCAATTTAGAGGTTGCTTTTGGTTCCAATCCTAACTCTAGAAATGGAAAGAAACAACGGGCCAAGAATGGGAAGTCTTCTGTTCTTGCTAACAACAAGAGCAAGAAGAAGAAGAAGAAGAAGAAGAAGAACCCAAAGAAGCTTAAGTGCTTCTTCTGCGGGAAGGTTGGGCACATAAAGAAGTATTGCAAGGACTTCCTTTCCAAAGGAGGTAGGTGTGATCTTCTGTATTTAGAAACTTGTTTAGTTGAGGAATCCAGTGACATTTGGGTCATAGATTCTAGTGCAACTAATCATGTTTGTGTTTCTCTGCAGGGGTTCAAAAAAACAAGAAGTCTATTTCGTGAAGACTTTACACTTCGAATGGGCGATGGATCCTTAGTCTTAGCAGAAGCAGTGGGAGAAGTCCATCTTTAATTTGATAATTATAGGAATTTAATTTTGCGAGATTGTTTTCATGTTCCTAAATTTAAGAGGAATTTAATTTCTGTAACTTGTTTATTTAAAGACTCCTATTTGGTTTATTTTAATAATAAAGTGGTGATTCGTAAAAATAAATCTTTTATCTGTTCTGGATGGATGCAAAATAATCTATATTTTATCAAACCTAAGATGGACTTACTACTTAATGTTGAGATAAGTGATAATAACTTTAAAAGACTCAAAACTTCTCACTCTAATAAGACTTATCTTTGGCATTTGCGCCTTGGTTATGTTAACTTAAATAGGATTCAAAGGTTGGTAAGGGATGGACCTTTAAGTCACTTAAAGGTGGAATCTATACCTCAATGTGAATATTGTTTGGAGGGTAAAACGACCAAAATACCATTTGGGTTTAAGGGCAAGAGGGCTGAACGGGTTCTAGAACTTGTGCATAGTGATGTTTGCGGACCGATGAACATCCGAGCACAAGGAAGGTTTGAGTACTTTGTCACTTTTATTGACGATTACTCAAGATATAGGTATGTGTACCTGATGCACCACAAAAGAGAAACTTTTGACAAGTTTAGGGAGTTTTGGGCTAAAGTAAAAAAGCAATTAGGTAGACCCATAAAGGCACTTTGATCCGATCGAGGTGGTGAATACCTTTCTGATGAGTTTCTGAGACACTTATTAGAGAATAGGATTTTATCCCATTTGATTGCACCGGGCACTCCGCATTAGAATGGCATGACGAAGAGAAGAAATAGGACTTTATTGGACATGGTAAGGTCCATGATGAGTTATTCATCATTGCCTTTATCCTTTTGGGGATATGCACTACAAACCGCATGTTATCTTTTGAACAATATGCCTTCAAAATCGGCCCCTAAAACTCCTCATGAGTTGTGAATAGGCAGGAAGACATCCTTAAACCATATTTGCATATGGGAATGTCCAACTCATGTCTTGCTTAAGGATGCAAATAAGTTGAAAGCACGTTTGAAAGTTTGTGTGTTTGTTGGATATCCAAAAGGGATTAAAGGGGGTTATTTCTATAACCCAAAGGAAAATAAAGTCGTGGTTTCAACTAATGCAACTTTCCATGAGGAGAGTTACATGGACGACTTTAAGCCTCGAAGCAAAGTGTTGCTTGAGGAGTTTAGGAGTGATCCAATCACTCTAGAGGTTCTGAATGAAATCGTTTCGATCAGTACAGTAAAACCAAATGAACTTGAACAACAACCTAAGGGGCTTCAGCGTAGTGGGAGGATTGGGTGTCAACCCGAGAGGTATATGTTTAATAGGGAGGCCTTCTTAACTGAACCGGATGAATATGATAGGGATCCTTATACTTACGCAGAGGCTATGGAGGATGTTGATTCGAAACTCTGGACAGAGGCCATGAACACAGAGATGAAGGCTATGGAGATAAATTAGGCCTGGGAGCTTGTGGATCTTCTCAAAGGGGTAAAACCCATAGGGTGTAAGTGGATCTACAAGAGGAAAAGAGGAATGGAAGGAAAGGTCGAAACCTTTAAGGCTAGACTGGTAGCTAAGGGTTACACGCAAAAGGAAGGAATCGGTTAGAGGAAACCTTTTCACCTGTAGCCATGTTTAAGTCCATCCAGATTCTCTTGTCCATTACTGCTACTCTTGACTATAAGATTTAGCAGATGGATGTCAAGACGGCTTTCTTAATGGCTATCTTGATGAGTCCATTTATATGCAACAACCAGACGGGTTCAAGGTCAAGGGTCAATAGGGTAAGGTTTGTAAGCTGCTAAAGTCAATTTATGGACTTAAGTAGGCTTCTCGTTCTTGGAACATAAGACTTGATCAGGTGATCAAGACTTATGGGTTCTCATAAAATGTGGATGAGCCATGTGTTTACAAACACATTAAGGATGAGAATGTGGTCTTTCTACTGCTCTATGTGGATGACATTATGCTAATTAGCAATGACGTTGGGGCGTTGTCATTTGTCAAATTATGATTGACCAAGTAGTTTGACATGAAGGACTTGGGTGAGCCTAATTTTGTTCTCGGAATCTAGATCTTTTGGGATAGAAAGAACAAAATGATAGCTTTGTCATAGGCCGCCTACATCGATAAGATTCTTAGGAGGTTTGCAATACAAGATTCCAAGAAAGGTGGGCAACCATCTAGGTCTAGAATTACTCTTTCTAAAAAAGACTATCTAAAGTCTGATGAAGAAAGGGAATACATGAAGAAGGAGCCTTATGCTTCGGTAGTGGGTAGTCTCATGTATGCCATGCTTTGCACACAACTGGATATTTATTATGCGATCGGGATTGTAAGTCGATTTCAGGCGGATCCAAGACCGAACCACTGGGTTGCAATCAAGCATATTTTCAAGTACCTGAGAAGGACTTGAGGGTATATGCTTGTGTATTCGATGAAGATTTAACTCCTCTATGACATACTGACTTGGATTTTCAATCCTGTCTAGATTCTAGGAGATCGACTTTGGGTTTTGTGTTTACTCTGGGCGGCGGTGCCATCAGTTGGAGAAGTGTGAAGCAAGATTGCACTTCGGATTCAACGATGGAGGCCAAGTATGTGGCAGCTAGTGATGCTTTGAAAGAAGCAGTGTGGCTCTACAAGTTCTATGGGGATCTTGAGGTAGTTCATGGTATAGATAAGGCGGTATCACTGTATTGTGATAACAGTGCGGCAGTAGCTAATGCTAAGCAACCAAGATTTCACAAGAAGAGTAAGCATACTGATCGCAAGTATCATGTGATAGAGGACTTCGTCGAGGGCGGACATGTTACGGTATGCAAAATCACGTCAGAGGACAATTTAGCTAGTCTATTCACGAAGACAGTTACTGTGAGAGTTTTCGAGAGGCATGTGGAAGCTATGGCGATGCAAGATTTGTCATATTTACTCACTTAGTGCAAGTGGAAATTGTTAGACATGTATGCCCTAAGGAGTAAAAATGTAAAAGTTTTTGGAGACATTTTTATCAATAAAGAATTTATTTACTATTCATATATCAAATCTTGTCCTCTTTACATTCATATTTGTTGAATGTATAATAAGCAAACAATAGTTTGAAACTGTCGGTCTAAACCTTTAAGAATTGGGCATATGATGGACAGATTATGCGGAAGACACGATTGTTAAGGTGACAGTCTAAAACATAAGATTTACAATCGAGGGAATAAAGTTGGGCTCTAAGGAATAGAAACATTCCATGAATAGAAACATTGGCACGTTGTTATAGGTGACGATGTGTTGGATCGGGACATAAAGTGAATTAATTTAGATTGATAATTCTATCTCGGCAAATCGATTCACTTTAGACAATCATTTGTATTGTATCTTAATCTTGAGATGAATAGTAGGCCCATTGTCTTGGCTTGTGTCTTTTGATGTACCAAAGGGTGACACCCACATTTTAATAATGGTATGTATGCCGGTACGTTGGAGGCATGACTCTTGATAATGTAGACCTGTTATTCATAGATATGGAATCCATAGCTCCTCTTTAGGAGTAGTGATATCCTCTTATTTGCGTTATCCTATAATTGAAAAATTGGAGCGCTCAACCATTTGGATACATAGGTGTAACAGAATGGTATACTATTTTTGGATGGTAAGTTTTTTGATGGTGAGATAATGGAACGTAAGATAAAAATAATCGAAAAGGTAAGACAGAACTTGTCCTTAAGCCAATTATAGATAATCCTATGGGGATACGATACACTATGATATGTCATGGAGACTTAGCTATAAGGGCTTTGTAATTGTATATAGTTCAAGAGTGTAGCTCCAAGCTTTTAGTGCAGTAGCGTTGGAGTTGATAATTATAAAATGTATATTTAGGATATTAGGTTTCATAATTATCAGGAGCTTGAACTATATGGGTCCATTTGGTCCCCTTTGCTAGCTCACAAAAATCCTGTAACGATACGGCGTGCTTTTCAATAATTAGTGACTTATATCAGATTTATTAGATTGGTTGAAATTCGAAAGAATCAAATAATTCATGTCTGTTTATCGGTTGAATTAATTTTGTGATAAAATTAATTCAAGATAAACTTGTTGAATTATTGGGATCAAATAATTCTTGTCTGTTTATCAGTTGATTTAATTTTGGATAAATTAAATCAAGATAAACTTTTAGAATTATTAGGAATTCATTTACTTTCCTAGAGACTATCTAGATAAAGTTGCTTTAATTAGATAACTTCTCTATTAGGTTATTTGAATTAAAATTGAGGCTTTATCCTATAGAATATCGGGTGTAAAATAAGAGATTCGCTATGATTTTTTTCGACAATTTGGCATATCGATCCTAAAGTTCGGCCTGCCGATGGGGCAAGTTCGGCTTGCCTATTAGGCAGATTGGCCTACCTGTGCGCGGATAAAAAATCATGTGTTTTCACGTAGATTTCATCAGATATTGATCTAAATTTGATTCTGATTCGAATTTGTGAGACCTTATCTGATAAGGACTGACCCAAGACCCAATCTCTATAAATAGGGAGTGAGTCTCATAAGTTATTCAGATCAATTGAGAGATTAAGAGTGATACTCTGCTGGTAAGAATCTAAACTCCCTAAGAGCTCTTGTTAACAAATCACGAACACTAGCTTTGGGTTCTCTCAATTTGTTGGAAGGAGAGTCACCTGGCGGAAGAGCTGTACGTGTGAGCCCACACTCACTTCAATCGTGGATAAAGAATAGCAAAGAATGCCAATTGGTTAAGGTCCTTCTAGAACGTTACTTCGCTTCACTAATTGTAGGAGCTTTTTGGCATACAAAGGTTAGTAAGATCTAGTTAATTTATGCATATAGCATGTCAAACTTGTGTTTTGAAAAATACTCTGATATAAAAAATTTTAAAATTCCACTACGTACTATTTTTTCCAACATAATGCACATGAAAAAACACGTAAAATATATTACTAATGCCAAGATTATTCTTTTTTAATAAATAAAGTGCCGCCGTAAAGTAGGTCAAACTATTTATAAATTGAATTGAGACACTCTCAATTAATAAATATATTCAAAATATCTCATATTTTTTATATTTATTAATACGTTTATTTTGGTCAAGATAAACTTAACAAATTATTTATATATTTATGAGCGTAACCCACTATTTCATATTTTAATAGCTTTACTCAAAGTTGCCATTGTAGGGTAGGTAAATTTTGAAATACATTATAAAATCTTATCTCTTGGAAGCCAACCTTATTATTAATTTAAATGGACACCCTCTATAGAGAGGACAAAATTAAAGCGACGCAAGGCGTCACCTAAATCTCACGGTGTTGTGCTAATAGTGGAGACCGTATGTTATATTGTCATATTACTTTCTCCTGTTCATTATTTTAAAAGATGTGTTTTATCTTATAAAGCATCCTACATTTTATAAATCTAGTAAATAAAACCAATTTTAATTACTAGGTATAATTATGTGTTAATAGAATCCCATTCCATTTACACTTAAATAAATGACTACATTTTCTAAAAATCTAAATTTATTATGAATTATCTAAGCTATCCAAAATTAAACAATTTAAAATTAGAAAACTTAGAATTAATGTGAATTTTATCAAGTTTTAACTATTAAAACTAAAATCACATTATTTGGTTGATTAATAATAAAATAAAATTCTATAAAATCAACCCAATTAATTTAATCACATTAAATTTATTCTGGCAACATATTAAATCATATTATAGACAACTTTATAAAAAAAATAATATGTAAGTGTACGAATGTCATGTTATAATAACTATGAGTGGAAACTTTCCTAGATGATATGTTATAATGTATATGCATGTTATCACTACATCACATAAAATTATATCAGGAAAATAAATAATGGATCTTTGACCAGGTCCTGTTTAGATTAAATTACAACACATAAAAAATGAAATAAAATTACAAAGGTCCTCTTGTAATGACATATTTTCGAGCTCCATTTGTGGTGGACTGCATCAGGTGAGTTGCTGTGAAAAAACTGATGGATTACTGAGAATAACTGATGGGCCTAAGTTCTAAACAGGCCTAGATGTCCAATGGATTTTTGAAAGTAACCTAGCAGGTATCATCTTCTCCATGGCGCCTCCAGCATACTCAGACTCGATGGCTGCCATGCCCAGACTGTCAATTGCAACATCCAGATCAGTTGTAGACCTAACACCGTAGGTGAGAGAAGCTTCGGATCTACGAGCTCTCTAGCCCCAACCAAGCTTCAGCAACTTTTGCAGCTGACCCATACAACGGACTTCTTGGACCGGTGGCGACTTCGAGCCGTCGGTCGCTGCTCTCTGTTCATGGCCAAGCGTCATCTGCCGCCCGATGCCGCACTCGATGGCGTCGACGGAGAGCTGTAGCGCCCAAGGCTTGTGCTCTCCATTCAGGGCCGAGGCATTGAAACTCGAGGTCGAACGCTGGCTGTGCTCCTCGTCGAGCGAGGAAGCTCAAGGCCGAGCCCGCAGCACTCAAAGCCAAGCCGTTTCTCCGTTCACAGTTCAGCATTGCAGCACTCAAGGACAAATCCTGCTAGGCTCAGTATTGGCTCATGGCCGAGCTCCGACAGAGCTCAAGGTCGAGCCATGGAGGCCGCTCAAGGCCGAGTGTCGCCGCTGATTGGAGTCTAACTCCTACAGTTATGGTGACTGTAGTTTTTCTTCTTCCATGCATTATACGTGACTGTTTTTGATGTACACGGAGGTGTTGCTTGATAATGGAAACTCCATCATACGTGGTGGCAAGTGAAAAAAACAAAGGGAAAATAATAATAATAATAATAATTTACAAAAAGCCTATATCCTTATGGGTTTACACCAATTTGATCTAATCAAAACTTTTTTTTTAAAAAAAAAATCTAATCTAAAAGGACTATATAATTAACAACAAAAAATCTATCCATAAAATAACAATTCATCACATGAATTAAAATATTGCAAAAATATAAAGTGCCTACAAATATACATAAAAAACGTGATATTATCAATATAAAATCATGTTAATTAAAATTATATATTCTATAACCTGCTCTGACGCCATTTGTTAGAATTAAATATGAAAATGTAGCAGAAAAATAGATCGATTGATAAACACAAACATTCTAAAAACTTTGTTTAACGAGAATAGTTATATAATTCTAATTAAATATTGAAAGCATAGTAGAATTTGTTTCAAACATTTTGAAGGCTTATCACGGTATCCTAGCTTTCATCTTTGATACCATAATCTTCCAAACTAAGCCTCTACACCAATGAAATGATGAGTGTGCGTCAAACTACAAGAATGAATAATCTCATAATCTCACACTTTTTTGATTCTGCTATGTACTCAACATGTGAGATAGTAGAACTTTTTTTTCAGAGAAAGTACACTCAGTTTTTTTCTTTAGATTCTCAAAAAAATATCAAATTGGTATTTTTTTTCTTTTTTTATAACTAAGCTATTAGTTATTAATTTAATTAATTTTACAGTTAAAAGACATTCACTAATCTTTTTAGTGGGTGAATCACAGACATCCATAAAAGGTATGTGGAAAAAGTGCTTTAAGCACCTCCACATTTTTTTAAATTATTTAAACCACGTACAAATATAAACTTGTATATCTATATATAGATATATATGTGTATATATATTTGGTTCAAAACCAAATCCCACGTACATGAGATGTATGTGAATATATATATTTAAATAAACCATATACATTTAAATTCAAAAATAAATCATATTTATTTAAAAAATAATTTTAAATTAATCAATTAATTATTTAATTTTGTGTCCACGTTGGAATATACAATGTAGTCCCACCATACATGTGTCATGCATAAATTAAAATTATATTTAAATAATCTAATTATTTAAGCATAATTAATTAATTAATTAATTCAAAACATATTTAATTAATCTTATTAATTAAATATAGTTAATTAATAAACTACTGCTAAATTAAATGTAACAACATTTATCACATTATATAATGTGTAATAGAGAACATTTTTCTATGTTATATTAGTATCTCTAATATGAAATAATTAAGTCAGAATTCAATAATTCTAAATTAAATGTATATAATTCATTTTATGCATCAAATCCAATACAGTGTTATAAAGGCGGCGTTAAGGATCTATAAAACTACAATTCAAGCTTTAATAAATTTGACAATTAATTAAACCCTTTAATTAATGTGCCAAATTATTATTTTTAGTGTGACTCAACTAAAACCTGAAACTGCACTATTAAAATTATAGTGATAATTACTAAAAGAAAATTAACAAGTAGTCCATTGATGTAATCATTATGTATAAGTCAGTTCTTCATAAATAGCTTATAATAAGAGTTAGGTTCAATTTTCATTCACCTCTCTTTATTTGTATGTTCCAATAATTCTTCAATGAACAGTTAATTCATAATCATATTATGAAATAGCGCTCTACTGTTCAAGTCTCGAAACATTATTCAAGAGAACTATTTTTCTAACTTTAATAAGAAAGGAATGGATTCTATATCTGTATAATATTATTTTTGATTATTTATTTCTTATGTTTCTAAGATGCAAAGTTATGATCTGTCTTTAGATAGATGTTCCCATGTGAGTCAAAAAACACAATGTTATAAACAAGAATCTAATAAATGCTCAAGATTAAGATTGTCATATATATGATAATCATAGTGATAAATTTGAATGCTTTATTTGTAACGGACGATTATTAGAGATTTACAATTTTTCTAGTCTAGTTCTATATAATCTCATTGTATACAATACCTCCAATCTAATGTTTTTACATTAATAGCCTCAATAAGACTATTTTATTCTTAATGAGATTAGGCCATATTGTAATATTTAATTAAAGATCCTAAATTTTAACTAATTATTACAGACTATTTAAATAATTATATGTAAATTTTATCCCTAAGCATATAACACGTATATACTAAATTTATAATCACATTAATAATTATCGAATTTTCTTGATATTTATTAAAGTATTTATAATACACATAAACAACCAAAATAATTATAAATTACTTTATTTATTTATTGACAATATATACGATGCCAATGCTTAACGGGCATTAACCCTGAAATAAACTTGCAAAGTATAAATTGCTATTATTAATTTTACTCTTGTTTCTTTATTGGGTCCTTATCATGTACACCTTCTCTCAGTAGTACAAAATGTGGATTCCACGACGGTTATAAACCGTATAACCGTCGTGGAAAAATTTCATGACGGTTAAAAAACCGTCGTGGAAACTTCTGTCGTAGAACAAGACTGAGTTTTCATGACGGTTTTTTACTGTCGTGTAATAGAATAATTGGCGCGCGAGATCGGTGGGGTACTAATTTTTCACGACGATTTTCACAAAAAACCGTCATGGAAGGAGGAGATTCTACGACGGTTTTCACCAAAAATCGTCGTGAAAATTTGTTATTTTCCAAAAAAAAAATTCTCCCATAATTGCAATTTCCCACGAGATGGCGAGTCCCATGTGTTATCTATTACATCAAGGCCCTAATTACATACAATAATTGCTGTATATTAAAAATTACATTGTATTTACAAGATCATTTTACATTTGAGCTATTTTGAGCACTTTGTTAATCTACTATTACGTGTACTTATCTAAAAAGCACAAACCTATTTACAAATTGTACCTACTCTAATCTAACTTCATGTATATCTGTATGTGTATAAAAATCTTTTTTTTCTAAGGCTTGTATACCACTTGTAATTATATCCCGCATGAAACGTAGAATAAAAAAACCACATTCTATGTTTTCTTGTTGTCTTGGACACTTATGTTTAGAATATAACGTTTCATTCGGTCGGTTTATGACACCGGTTCCCTCTTGAAGCTTCCAATCGTTAAGCGCCCTAATAATGTATCATGTTTAAATAATAAATAAATTAATAGACGATACAATTATGTGAGACTAAAAACAATTAATTTTATAAGACAATATTATTACTTATAATCTTGTGACTGATAAGAAATCCTCACGTGGTGTCCGAGGGGGTCAAACCAATATATTTGGTCCTCTCATGGCGAAATAAGTCCTAACATCCAATGTTCTCCAATGTTGTATGGTAGGAAGAATAATTTCCCCCTCGATGCTTCAGCTAATAGGTGGAGGAGTGATGTAGCACACTCTCTATGATCACTCTGTAGGTCTCTTGCAGCACTTGAAACAATGGCCTGAGATATGAAGCCGAAATTTTGCGCCATGCCTTGAAGTTCACAATATTCCGCCAAAAAACTACAATGAAAAATATTACAGTGAATTTTTTTAAAACACCTTACAACTCTACATATATATTTAAAATACTAAAATAATGCTGGAGTTATCACCTAAGGTACACAAGGATACAGTTTGCCCCGATTTCTTCGAAACTGATGAAGTCATAAACGTCTTCATACCCCACATAGATAGGCAAATCATTGTCAGTGACATTTACCGGTATCAGGCACTGAATGGTCGACCCATCACGTACGAAAGAATGTGCGTATAGAGTTAACTGCATAAATTCTTGAGGTACTGAAGCAAAGTTAAATGCACGCAGGTGCTTATTAGTAACGGTTTGTCCTTGGCATTGTTGAACCTCAGGTTGTGATTCTCTTGCTTTTAGAGAGCTTTTCTTTTTTTGCCTTTTCTTTCCGCTTAGATCTTGGGGAACATGGCTAGGTGCTCGACTTGTCTTTGTCAATGTGATGACTTCAACTAATCTCTTCGGCCATGCGACAAAGCTTCCTACTGCTTCACCCACAGTTGTTGCTTTAGGTGTTGGAACAGGCAATTCAGCTGTTCTAACTCTGATGGTAGTGATGCTAACACGCACGTTCTCTTCCTCTAATAGTTGTCCATGAACTGTATCAGTTGGAAGGCTCTCCATCCACACCTTCCCAAGCACAACAAGTATACACCCACCATTAACTCTATCCTCAACGAAGAGACTACATTGTTCAGGCCCTTGACGAGGAGGTGACAATTGGACTTTTGGAGCTTCTGGAGCTTCTGCAGCTTTTGCTACAGTATTGGGAGGGTTACAACTAGCTTTGAAGCTGTTGCGTCGTGAGATGCTATCATCCGTCGACTTAGCACGTCCTTGGGAAATGAGCTCAGTCACAAGACTTCAAAGTTCTGCAATCTCCATCTGCATCTTCGACATTTGAGAATTCAATTTTGACGATCCTGGTTGGAGGTCGAAGTATTGAGTCTGCTTCACACACTTTGATTGACCATGAACACATTTTGAATGTTTCGGTTTCCTTAGTGCCCTCGTCAAAATGTCATCATTATCGACCGATTGGAAGCTCCTTTGACTTTGTTGCGTTGTGTATTCTTCTTATACAAGAACAATACAACCATGTTATTTAAGCAATCCTTCATCCACCCGTAGTAAAATACAAATTAATTGTTCGTGTTCAGTAGACTTACAATCAAGTTAGAAATCTCTACTACTTTTGGATTTTTAAACTGGCCATCGGGACCTTGACGTGATTTTACCCACAACTCCTTCCATGTTGGTTGCACACCTATTTTTGCAAACTGTGTTACGCTATGTTAGTAACATAGTAATGTAGCAATAATTGATATATGTACTTTGAGTTAATTAGTAACATACCGTGAATTGCTCGAGCTCTTTATATCCCACTCGGCCAACCATAGAGCAATATTCATTTTCTGCTCTTATTTTTCTTGCATTTGATGATAGCAGTTGGAAATCACTAGAACGTCGATACCTCACAAAAGCTTCCCAATCTTCATCATTTATGGAGGGGTAGTAGTGTGCTACCATAGGAGGCCGTTTATATATATTTACATCCTTCTTTGGAATGGAAAGGTATGGCTGTACGAAGATAACGTAGAGGTCGGATCTGAATCCCTTTGCTAATTCGCCGCAAACCTTTAAAGCCCTTTTCCTATACCAATCCTCAACTGTGAAAGCTTCGTATATCTCTCTCCAAATCACATCTTTTACTTTATCTAAATCCTTAGACCTTCAATCTTTTGTCCATATTGGAACGTGCTCTCGACTAAGGACTCTGATCCAACTGCTTAATTCATGACCGGGTGCGCCTTCCAGTTGGCCTTTCGAATCAAAAGTCACTTCAATTCTTAAACCTTTCTTTCTCCTCCGATGAATTTTTTTCATTAATGTTGACCTTCGGTCAAAGTGTACTTTTGGATCAAATTCGGATCGCCTTCGTGGCTTACTACAATTGTTTCCCTTGCTATATTGCGTTGTAGATGAAGTACAGCCTTCATACTCCTTCTCGTACTTGTCACTATCGAATTCGTGAGACATTGTACCTATGCAACGTAACATATACATACTAATATTAATCACAAACTACACATATTCACATACTAATATCATGACTTGCACAATTTCACATAATTTTCCTCTAATAGACATATTGACATATTCACCAAGAATTGCACAATTACTTTCCATCTTCACGTATTCACAAGCTTATATATTGACATAATTTCACGTAATCAAATCTTAACATATTCACAATTGCACAATTTCAACGACACTTTTCACATATTTATATAATTTTACATAATTACACATATTCGAAAGTTTACACATATTCACAATTACATATATAATTTCACAAATTGTACATATTCACATAATTTCACATGTTTGATATATTGACATATTCACCACAAATTGCACAATTACTTGTCAGGTTCACATATGCACAATTTCATATATTGACATAATTCTACATAATCAAA
>CAMOHE010045273.1:89185-117696 GCA_946598075.1 Artocarpus hirsutus | reverse complement strand
AAAATGCTAAGTTTTTTAGCAAGGAGAGAGAGAGAGAGGGCGTGGGAGATTGTGAGACTAAGAGAGAGTAAGTGATTAATGGGTTATGTGCAACAATAGAAATTTCTATAATATTATCAATGCTTTTACAACATTGTCCAAAATATCTTTCTCAGAGTGTCCACAAACATCCACAATGTCGGTGAATATCCATAAATATATAGGATATTTTCTAAAATGACCACAAAAATGTTCAAAAACATTGGGAAATTTTGCTTCATTGCAAAAAAATAAATTTTATAAGACATGCTATTTTCTTTTTTTAAATAATGTTACTAACGTTATTTAAACTAAAAACTATAAAAAGAAATGAATAATTATTAGGAATAAGTTGTTTAGTTGAGCTGATGTGTGCATTTGTCTTAAAATCAGGAGTTCAAATTTCCTCTCTTTTTTTAAAAAGGAAACTGAATAATTTTATTAATCATTGATAAATAATGATTAATAGAGCGACCAATAAAAGTAGGCATAGACTATTACCAATCAACATTAATAGAGACTAACAGAGCATGATTAACTAACATGTAGACTACATCATTCCTTTGTGAGATGTGTAACAAACAAAACCACAACGAGCTTCTGAAAAGATACTTAGAATATCTTCAATAACATTAGCTTCCATCAAACAAGTCAAGGGATTTTGTACTGCTCACATCGCATTGATTGCACCTGATTCTATCACCTAATTTAAGGAACCATGTGCAAAGACAAAGGTGGCCCCTTCTTGGATTGCCATGCACTCTACCACATGGGGGAAAACTGCCCTTTAATCTTGGGGTATGTTTACTAAACCATAAAGGAATGTAAGGGAAAAGGTAATGTGATTGGAAAGTAAAATAAAGTGATAGTAATGGGGATCATTTATTGCCTTTCTAGTGTTTACTTATCTATTTAATGGTGTAATGCAAAACAATCTCATTCCATTTCTAGTGTTTACTTAGGAATAGGGATCTTATTTAATGTAATTACTAAAATATCCTTTTAACATAACTAATAACCATTAACTAATAACATTCTAATTTGAAAATTTAAGTAAATATGACATTTATTTCATTTGATAGGAAATCAATACTAAAGGGTATAAGAGGACTAATATTCTTGCATTCCTTACATTATGTGGGGCTCACAAAACTCTCATTACTCATTTTGTAAGTAAACACATTATTTAAAAGGAAAGAGAATCATTTTTTATTTTTTTGCTTTCCATTTGATGCAAAGTAAAGGTGCCCTTAATCGCAGTCGCTCTAATTGTTGCCCCATTGCAATCCCAGGCCACCGCACCCATGCCAACATGATCTTAGTGTTGGGTTTTATTGGATTTTGTGATTTAAATAAGCAGCAAAAAATCAAAATTAATTCCCATGCAGGATACATGAAATTTGATTAGATTGATAAGAAAGTCATAGAATCTTACCAAGATGACAAAAGGGGCAAGATTGCTGCAAGGAAGAGAGCGGGTTCACTCCGATGACACCCTAACTCGAGCTTTTTGTATTCGGGATTGGATTCAGATGTTGTTACTTAGAGCAATGCCCTCTGTAGATATCCACACCAACAGACTCTCTCAAAAACCAAATTGCTGTGCTAGCACCCTGTTCTTGCGTTAAATGACTTTTTTCTAATTTTAGGGTTTTTAATGTTTTTGCCTTTTAGAATAAGACAACGCCTTTTCTCTTTTAATTCAACCAGAAACCCTAAAACAGATATATATATATATATTGACTTCGAGAAAGAGTAGATTTTAACTAGGGTAAATTGTAATTCAAATATGATTCATAAAATCTAGACAATGACATATTTAATGAACATAGACATATCTAGTACATCGAATCTGGACATTAGCAGGTTCATTTAACCTAGACAGAGTAAACCCAAAATTTGTTTTTGGTCTGTTCTAAGTGTGCAACCCTGTAGGCTCACATGATGTTGGTAGTGGGCTTGAAATTCTATTTCTAGCCCACAAATCATAAGCGGCCTCTAGCAAGACATTATGATTACTCAAGTTATGCGAATGTCAATAATCTGACATAACCTAATATACAATAAGTATTAAAGTCCTTTTGTCACTAGATACCTTGATTGAACATAAGGCATGGTTTATGTCATCCTTATACTATTCAATCATATTATTTCTCAATCTTAAATAGATTGATATTGATAACTCTTGTCAATCTATTCCAGTATGGCCATACATTTTTCTTCAGTCTAACTTATCGAAGGGCCCATAGATATCTTTCTCATAATAAATAAGGGACAAATTCCTTTTTAATCACTCACATTCCTCACATGATTCACTCTATATCCAACAACAATCCATTCCATCATCCTGTTACAGATAATAATAGAATGTGTCAAAATATAGAACTTGTCTTGTAGGAAACAATAGTGATTTCACATAAGAGGACTAGGATAATACTATTGTGATGAGAATCACTTATGACAATTATCCATGCAGTATTCTCATAGCGGGTCAATCCAATACATCATTTCTCAAATATATATCTATGAGTTGACTAAGTATTTCATACACATGATTGGTAAAACATAATCATCAGTCAAATTTCATACTAGTCTTCATTCATTATTATCCCAATAATAATGACCGACTAGGGATAATTTATAATAGAATTCAATTTTTACCTAAGAGTTTTACTATCAAGTCATGTATTTGATGACCTTAAGCAGAATTAACTATTCATAGAATTAGAATAAAAAGCAATAATGAAAATGCCTCTTTATTAATAAAAGTCAAATGTAACAAAGTCAAAATATAGTCCTTACATAATTGGCCTAGGGCACATCACTAACAATCTCCCACTTGCACTAAGCCCAATCATTATTGTATCTAATACCCATTGACCTAGTATGACTCTCATGCTTAAGCTGTGGAAGAGGCTTAGTGAGTGGATCAGCATTGTGATTTGTAGGTACTCTACATATCTTCATGTCTCCTCTCTCAATGATTTCTCGAATGAGATGATAACACCTGAGTATGTATTTGGATCGTTGATGTGATCTAGGTTCCTTAGCCTGTGCTATGGCCCCGTTATTATCACAATACAAGTCTACTAAATTTGATATACTAGGAACAACACCCAATCTAGTAGTAAACTTTTTGATCCAAACTGCTTCCTTAGCTGCTTCTGAGGCGACTATATACTCAGTTCCTATTGTACAATCAGCAACGGTGTCTTGCTTTGAACTTCTCCAGCTCACTGCACCTTCATTCAAACAAAACACATAACTTGACTATGATCGAAAGTCATCCTTGTTGGATTGGAAGCTAGCATCTGTGTAACCACTTACAACAAGCTCATATTCCTTTCCTCCATATAGTAAGAATGCATCCTTAGTTCTTCTCAAATATTTAAGGATATTCTTGACTGCTGTTCAGTGACTTTCACCTGGATCTGATTGTTATCTGCTAGTTATGCTTAAGACATATGAGACATCAGTCGAGTACATAACATTGCATACATGATAGATCCAATGGCAGAAGCATATGGAATCTTATTCATGTGGTCTCGCTCATCCTATGTCATTGGACACTGAGTCTTGCTGAGACTAATTCCATGTGACATTGACAAGAATCCCCTCTTGGAATCTTGCATACTAAACCTATTCAATACCTTGTCAATGAATGTACTCTGACTTAGGCCAATAAGCCTCTTAGATCTATCTCTATAGATCTTGATGCCTAGAATATGGGCAGCTTCACCTAAGTCTTTCATTGAGAAACAATTCCCTAACTATGATTTAACATTTTGTGGAGTAGGGATATCATTTCCAATGAGTAATATGTCATCAACATATAGCACTAAAAAGACTATTGTGCTCCCACTAACCTTCTTCTAAACACAAGGCTCATCTTCATTTTTAATGAAGCCAAACTCTTTGATTGCTTCATCAAAATGAAGATTCCAACTCCGAGATGCTTGCTTCAATCCATAAATAGATCTTTAAAGTTTGCAAACCTTTCCAGAATTCTCAAGACTAACAAAACCTTCGGGTTGTGTCATATACACATCCTCAAGTAGGTTTCCATTAAGAAACGCTATTTTGACATCCATTTGCCAAATCTCATAATCATAGTATATAGCTATGGCGAGGAGAATTTGAATAGATTTAAGCACAGCAACTGGTGAAAAAGTTTCATCATAGTCTATATCATGTGTTTGCTTGAAACCTTTTGCAACCAGTCTTGCCTTAAAGGTATGCACAATGCCATCCATGTCTGTTTTCTTTTTGAAAACCCATTTGCACCCAATAGTTTTTAAACCATCTGGCAGAGCAATCAAAGTCCATACTTGATTATCATACATGGATTACATCTCTAACTTCATGGCTTCTAGCCATTTGTCATAGTCAAGGCTATTCATGGCCTCTTGGTAATTTGTGGGCTCATTTTGATCCACAATCATCACATCATTATTATCAATTAAGAGAAATCCATATCTCTTAGGGCTCTAACGTGTACTACTAGACCTCCTCGGGCCTTGTGCTACTTGTGTAGGGTCAACAACTACTTGTTGATCCAGTTGAGATTCCACTGGTGGTTCAATGCTATTTTGTGGTTCTTGAATTTCTTCAATTTAAACTTTACTCCCACTATTTCCTTTAGAAATGAATTCTCTTTCTAAAAAGAGACCACTCTGAGCAACAAACACTTTGTTCTCAGAAGCCTTGTAGAAGTAATATCTTTTAGTTTCATTAGGATATCCCGCAAAAAAGCATTTGTTTGATTTAGGTGCCAATTTATCTGAAATTTGATGCTTCATATAAGCCTCACATCCCCAAATCTTAAGAAAAGACAAACTAGGCAACTTTTCGGTCCACATCTCATATGGTGTCTTTTGAACCGCCTTTGACGAAAGTCTATTCAATATGAATGCAGCAGTTTCCAAAGCATTACCCCAAAAGGATATTGGAAGATCTGACTGACTCATCATAGATTGAACCATATCCAATAAAGTTTGATTTCTCCTTTCAGACACACCATTCCATTGTGGTGTTCCTGGTGGAGTTAATTGTGAGACTATCACACAATCTCTAAGATGATCAATGAATTCTTGGTTTAAGTATTCACTACCTCGATCTGATCGAAGTGCTTTAATACTTTTACCAAGTTGATTTTGTGCTTCATTTTTGAAAATTTTAAACTTTTCAAGAGATTCAGATTTTTGTTTCATTAGATAGACATAGCCATATATACTAAAATCATCTGCAAAAGTAATGAAGCACTGAAAACCTCCTCTAGCAGTGGAACTTAATGTTCCACATACATCAGAATACCTAGGAATCAGAAGTAGAGAAATTGACTTCTATAACATAAATACCTGAAGGAGTAGTCACACTACTCTTCTTCTTCTTCAGATCATCTAAAGAGAGCTTCTAGTTTCTTTTCCAATGACTAGGCTCATTGCAGAAAAAGCATACTCCCTCCTTTGGTGGTTTAGCCTTAGGTTTAGGATTGGACTTAGGGTTAGGCTTGGCCTTCTTAAAGTCCTTAGGAGCCTTATTCTTACTCTTACCCTCTCCTTTTCTTTTCATACCCTCCCCTTTATTAACCATCAGAACATCTTTGGTATTTTTGATGTTCTATTCAACGGTCTTAAGCTTCCCATGCAACTTAGAAATGGTCTTCTCCATATTATGCGTGTTGTAGCTCATAACGAACCCATCATAAGCATCTGGCAAAGATTGGAGAATGATGTCAATAGCCAACTCTTGGCTAATATCAAGACCAAGTTTCTGCAAATGATCAAGATGACCCTTCATCTTCAGAACATGAGGACTCACTGAACAGCAAGTAGTCAACTTGCATGAGAGTAATGCCTTAAGGTGGTAAAACTCTTAATTCTAGTTTTCTCTTGGAACATTTCCTTGAGATGGCCTATCATGGTATAAGCCTCCATTTCCATCAGTTGCTTCTGAAGCTCTGATTCCATGCTTCCAAGCATGAGGCAAGTGACATCAATAGAGTCATTAAGATGCTTACTATGAGCATCCTTTTGTGCTCTAGGTGCATTAACAGTTGGTTCATCAAAGATAGGTTGATCAAGGACATATTATTTCCTCTCTTGCTTAAGAACAATTCTTAAGTTTCTGTACCAGACAAGGAAGTTAGTCCCATTGAGCTTATCCTTCTCAAGGATAATTCACAGTGACAAGTTAGATGTGGTGTTTAATGCCATTATCTACAGCAAATATATACACAGAGCACTTATCATTTTATTAAACAATTTTTAATGAGGCATAATTTAAATCCCACTAATTTTATCAAATTAATCACCCTCAATATTAATTTGGCAATCACAACAATTGTAATTTTAGTGGGCCAAGATCCATATTTCACCTCACTTTAAGTAAGCTTTGGCTTATCACGCAAAGTATGGTTATTTGGGCAAAACTTTACCAATTACATCTTATGTAACTCTTGGATAAATGTGGGATTTAACATCACATGTCCTGACTAATTAAAATCCCACCTAATGCCCTAGGTTCAAAATCATTTTAATAACCTAGTTAAGTCTAACCATTTCAAACATATGGATATCACTATTATTCATCTTGTCTTACCTAGATGGCTTAACACAGCCTGCTTTGGCAAATCTTATATTTAGCAATCCAAGTCTTGACAAGTCTTCACATCACATACATAGCATCATATACACAGCATCACATACATAGTAACACAATAAGCATGTCATAGCATGGCCCAAATCTAGATTGATCTTCATAAGCTAATATGAAGGTTAATGGTCAATCCTAAGTAATCTTCATCTCCATAGATTTCCTTAGATTGCCACGAACAGACTCCATCTTGAGCCTCCATCTTGGACCTCCATCTTGAACCTCTATCTATCTTGATCTTGGGTTTTGATTTTACATTACAAATTGCAATCTAAACTTTTCTATTTCTACTAAATAAATAAATAAATTACAACAAATTGAAAAACAACACGCATGCCGTATTTAAAATTACAAACCCAAAATAAAATTAAATAAAACATGCCAATCACATTGGTATAAAAGGGCCATGCTAAGCACCATGCAATTCACATTGGCCAGGGCCATAAACATAATAATATAATTTCATTAAAGTTAAATTTTTATTATGACCAAAACGATTTACGTGATGAATCAATTTGGGCCATGGGGCAGCACCCCTGGCGGGGTCCAAGGGGCAACGCCCGTAGCAGTGGTCCTGCTAGCCGATTAGCTGGCGAGGGTCAAAGGGGCAGTGCCCTCAAAAGGTAAATGATTTACCTTACTAGTTTGAATGAGTTACTACCTAAATCCATTAATTTTAATTAATCAGATTACCTAATCTATTCATAACAAAATTAATTAATCTCTGTTTAACACTTAAATGGATTCATGAAATTTATTAATCTATTCTAAACCAATCATCCTTGTTTAATAATTAAACAGACCCTATGATATATATTAATTTGTTTAAAACAGATTATCACTATTTAACATTTAAACAGTCTACCACCTTAATAAAACCAAAACCAGATTTACAGTATATCATTTAATCATCTTAAATAGATTACTAGATTCTTGTTATATTGTAATATTAATCAAATTAACAACAACAGGTTACAAGAAACAGTAAACGTATTAATCAAATTAACATAGTAAAAACATTTAATCAAATAAAACATCAAACACATTAATCTAATTAATGTATAAATCGTATCCATGCATATCACATTTAAACAGAACTATATAAAATCAATTTATCGAATTCGTAAGTCGCTCTGATACCACTGTTGGGTTTTGTTGGATTTTGTGATTCAAATAAGTAGCAAAAAATCAAAATTAATTCCCACAAAACCCTCGCAAGATCCATGCAATTTGATAAGATTAATAAGAAAGTCATAGAATCTTACTAGGATGAGAAAAGGGGAAGATTGCTAGAAGGAAGAAAGCGGGTTCACTCCGGTGACATCCTAACTCGAGCTTTTCGTATTTGGGATTGGATTCAGATGTTGTTACTTAGAGCAATGCCCTCTACAAGTATCCACATGAACAGACTCTCTCAAAAACCAAATTGGTGTACTAGCACCCTCTCCTTGCGTTAAATGACTCTCTCTAATTTTAGGGTTTTTAATATTTTTGCCTTTTAGAATAAGAGAATGCCTTTTCTCTTCTAATTTGGCCAAAAACCCTAAAACAGATATATATATATATATATTGACTTCAAGAAAGAGTCAGATTTTAACTAGGGTAAACTGTAATTTGAATATAATTCATAGAATCTAGACAATGTTAAATTTAATGAACCTAGGCATTTCTAGTACATCAAATTTGGACATTATCAGGTTCATTGAACCTAGACACAGTAAACCCAAAATTTGTTTTTGGTCTGCTCTAAGTGTGCAACCCTGTAGGTTTACATAACGTTGTTAGTGGGCTTAAAATTCTGTTTCTGGCCCACAAATCATAAGCGGCCTCTAGCAGGACATTATAATTACCCAAGTTATGCGAATGTCAATAATCCGACATAACCAATATACAATAAGTATTAAAGTCCTTTTGTCACTAGATACCTTGATTGAACATACGGCATGGTTTATGTCATCCTTATACTTTTCAATCATATTATTTCTCAGTCTTAAGTAGACTGATATTGATAACCCTTATCAATTCATTCCAGTATGGCCATACATTTTTCTTCAGTTTAACTTATCGAAAGGCCTATAGACATCTTTCTCAAAATAAATGAGGGACAAATTCCTTCTTGATCACTCACATTCCTCACATGATTCACTCTATATCCAAAACAATTCATTCCATCATCTTGTTAAAGATAATAATAGAATGTGTAAAAATATAGTACTTGTTGTGTAGGAAACAATAGTGATTTCAGGTCAAAGGACTAGGATAATACTGTTGTGATGAGAATCACTTATGACAATTATCCATGCAGTATTCTCATAACAGGTCGATCCAATACATCATTTCTCAAATATATATCTATGAGGTGACTAAGTACTTCATACACATGATTAATAAAATATAATTATCGGTTAAACTTCATACTAGTCTTCATTCATTATTATCCCAATTATAATGACCGACTAGGGATAATTTAGAATAGAATTTAATTTTCACCTAAAAGTTTTACTATCAAGTCACATACTTGATGACCTTTGGCAAAATTAACTATTCATGGAATTAGAATCAAAAACAATAATGAAAATTCCTCTTTATTAATAAAATGCAAATATAACAAAGTCAAAATATGGTCATTACATAATTGGCCTAGGGCACATCACTAACACTTAGTACTTGGGGAACTTAACTTTGTTCAAGTTGCCCTCCAAGGCTTTCCATCAACTTCTAACACCAAGACTAGTTGGATGTTGTTCTCCATTTAATCTCTAGCAAGACTTGTAGTCCCTAGAAATCTATCCAGCCCCCTCCATAACTTCTTTCCCTAACAGCAACTAGTCTTCAAATTTTTGTGTGGTTTTATTTAAGCCAAATGCTCTGACTAATCATGTTGAACAAAGCAAACTCTTCCCTCTTCCCATGTTGGAAAACCCACATACATAGAGTATACCAGTCTTTTCCTAAATTATTTAAGGACATCCTATAGTGAGCTTCCTTCAACTCTAAAAGGCTTGTTGAATGTCGCCGACCCCTCATGACAATGGGAGCACATTGAACATTGGATACCTTGAGACTGATAGTTACTTTGACTGCTAGGGCCTCATGGGTAGCTTGCCAAATGTGTATTTTAACCTTACTCAAAATCTGACACATCCATAATTTATTCCACCATATTTCACCCAAGGCCACCATCGTGGACTTAGCCGATTTGTTTCTACACATGTCCATTTTGTAGCCCAGACAAGCCTAGTACAACCCCTGATAATCAAAGTGCCAAGCCAAGACATCTTCTCCTCCCCTAATACCAAGTGGTAG
The DNA here is from genome assembly GCA_946598075.1 of Artocarpus hirsutus. Lineage (NCBI taxonomy): Eukaryota > Viridiplantae > Streptophyta > Magnoliopsida > Rosales > Moraceae > Artocarpus > Artocarpus hirsutus. The sequence continues at coordinate 107,718 of CAMOHE010045273.1, read as the reverse complement.
CCTTTAACAAGGTCTTTACTAATTTCTTCCTTTTGGTTACTAACTACAGTGGCCAATTAAAGCCAATTGCCAATGTACTACATTGATCATTTATTTATCTCAATCAGTAAGTTGTTGACCTTCGTCTCTGTTAGGGGTATGCTCGGCACCCCTTGCCAAGGAGCTCACCTCAGTTGGCCGACCATCTTACTCAGATAGAAATCATTCTTAGAGCGTACACAACTCCCCATTGATCGGTGCTCTCTCAAGGTGGTCCCCAGGGCCCTCTTTGACCACCACTCAAGATGTCACCTTCTCGGGAAGAACGCGTGCTTGAAATGAATGGATATAGTTGGAAGCCAGGTAAACAACACATTCCCAAGGCTATTGAATGGCATCATTATAGCCCTTAGATGAATCTACCTTCTAAGATTGTGACACTTGTCAACCACAGCCCTAACACTATCGTACAGAGCACCTGGCTCAAGGGTCAAACCCGCTTTATGCCCGATACAGGTGGTGGGCTATAAATAGGAGCATTTACTCCACGACCAAAGTAAATGGAGACTCTCATACCTAACCCTAGTCTTACTTTCGGCCAAATAAGTACTTGACCTAAGCATCAAAGAGCCTTTGGCCGACACCACACTAGTGTCCTCTTGACCTCTAAAGCATTTCCTCTCCTTGCAAGTCCCCCTAGGTAGCCAAGACATGTGGGACAAATGGTCCGTTCACTATACGCAACCACACATTGTGTTGAGCAACAACTAGGCATCAATATTATGGCGATTGAAGGAGCACCCTATGTCCTAACACCATTTCCATTAATACGGTGACAAAAGGACACACACAAGAAAACGCTCCCTAATGAAAAGGGTTAGGGAACAGTAAAAACCAAAACATAAGTAGACCTCGAGACAGACCTTGTGCAACTTGGTCCTGATAAGGTAGGTAGACCAACATGTGTAAAGTAGCTACAGCCAATGAGGACCTAATCCAAGAACTAACTACGACCATAAGTCTCCTTATGGGGCTAGCACAAGAGCAAGCATGTCAACACCAGCCCCTGGCGCTTATTCTGCCAGCTCAGGAAGACCAAGCATGTGGTTGAGTAAGGCTGAGGGCTGGGTCTCATAATGAAGGAGATTCCAAGCATGTCAAAATGCAAGCTTTAGAGAGTGCCTTTTGAAGCAACCACTTAATCCTTGATGGTCGACTTAGGGCCCAAGATGGCCACGATCACTCCCATAAGGCTCCCGGGCTTCAATCTTTGACAAGCTTGCAAACCGAGGCCTTCACCTTGCTAGAAATTGACCAAAGCTTAAGGCAATGACAGGGCAAAAAGTGGAGCCCCATATTAGGTAGAGTTGCCTGAAGATACTAATAGCTAGCAACTACATGACCTACAATGGCATGCCTAACTTGCCCTTTACAAATGCAATCATGAGGGCTCCCATGCCGAGCAAGTTCAAGGTGCCACAAATAAAAGCATATGATGAAAAGATAGACGCAGATGAGCACTAGAACTATACAGGGGCCATATGATGTTGTAGAATGCCAGCAACGTAGCAATGTGCAAGGCGTTCTCGTTGACACTGACCAACTCTGCACACAATGGTTCAAGCGCATTAAGCCAGAACAATGAGCTTTTTTTGGTAGCTCTCTAAAACATTTTTAATAGTTTTTGCCCCATCAAGGTTAAGAAGGAAGGAGGTTACTCATCTCTACATTGTGAAGCAAAGGGACAAAGAAGTAAGGGATTATATTCAACTGCTTCACCTAAGTAGTTTAGAGGTGAGGCATGTCGAAGATGAGACCCTTAAACATGCCATCCATGAGGGGTTACGAGATAAAGGCCTGCTCTGCTTGCTCGCTTTGCAACAGTTGAGCAACTTTTCCTAGATGCTCACTTGCTTAGAAACAAGTGGATGCTGCAAACTATATGAGAAGTCATCAAGAAGGAGAAAGGAACAAGAAAGGAAAAAAGAACAAGCAGGACCTGCCTAATCAAGGCAGAGCTAACCAGACCCAGAAGCCAAAGAATGATAAGCCAAAGGTTCCCACCCATAAGTTTCAAAGCTTCACGCCTCTAGTCGCCACTATAGACAAGGTTTTGAACCAAGTGAGCAACCGCAATCTGTTGGTGGACCCATTGTCTTTGAAAGGAAACCAAGCAAAAAGAGATTAGAACTAATACTTCAACTTCTATAGAGACATCAGGCATAAGACTCAAGACTACATCTAATTGAAGGATCCAATTGAGAAGTTTGTACGAGACAAACACCTTGGGGAGTGTGTTGAATGGGTCCTTACCCCCAGAAATAATGCTAGGAGAAATGACCAGCCAGCCAAGGAAGGCCAAACAATGATACTGAACTCCGATAGTATGAATGCCTTAGACCCGCCAAACATCTTGCATACAATCTTAGGTGGGCTAGTTGCTGGAGATACCATCAATGGTCGGCAGGCCTATGCCCATGAAGCCCGCTAGGTCAAGATAGGAGACCAGATGAATATGTCTGAGCATAGTAATAAGATATGCCAATAGGAAGACATTGCTATTACCTTCACCAAGGAGGAGGCAGACAGGCTCATCCACACACACAATGACACCCCGTTGTGCCAAATTCAAATTGCAAACAACATGATTCGATGGGTACTAATTGGTAACGGCAACTCAGTAGATATCCTACTGAAACAAGCTTTTGACAGGTTAAAGATTAGCAACATAATGCTTGTCCCAGTACAAACTGCCTTGTATGGCTTCTCAAGATGTGTCTTAAAGCAGTGAGCAAGATCTATTTGCTTGTCACCTTTGAAGAAGATTATGCTCGGGTCACTCAGATAGTCAAATTTCTAGTGGTCGACAAACCCTGAATGCCTTGAAAGCCATGGTCTCCACCTATCATTTAGCAATGAAGTTCCCCATCAAGAACAAAGTTAGAATGCTAAGGTCGAAGAAAAAGGACTTTAGGGACTACTATGTCAAGGCAATGAAAGAAGCAGCTGCTCGACAAATGAATGTCTCAACCATTTACAAAGTGGATGAGATCTAGTTCCCTACCAATGAGGGAGCAAAGATTTTGTCTGACCTAGACTTGCGACTCTCCAAGGAAGAAGTGCGAGCATTGCCTGTAAAAGACCTCATCCCATTTCACCTAGACCTTGAGCATCCTGACTAAATGGTTATGATCAAGTGTCAACTAAAGTATGAGATCCAAGCATACCTAGAGAAATTCCTAACAGAATATCGAGATGTGTTTGCCTAGCCTTATGAAGACATGCATGGGATTGACCAAAGCATTATCAACCATCATCTAAGCGTGAACCCTGAGCACAAACCCATCATTCAAAAAATGAAAGCCTTTAACCCAAAAATGTACATGGCCATAAATGAGGAGGTCTAAAAGCTACTTGAGGTCAGGCTTATCCGAGAGGTCACTATCCTGAGTGGCTGGCGAACATGGTCCTAGTCAAAAAGGCCAAAGGGAAGTGGTGGATCCGTATTGACTTTACAGACTTAAATATAGCCTGCCTAAAAGACTGCTTCACCCTACCTCAGATTGACTAATTAGTAGACACAACTGCCGGTCATAAACTGCTACGCTTCATGGGTGCATATTCAGGTTATAACCAAATCAGAATGGCCAAGGAAGACTAAACTAAAACCACCTTCACGACTGACTAGGGGTTATTTTGCTACGTTGTGATGCCGTTTCAGCTGAAGAATGTCAGGGTCATGTATCAACATCTGGTGAACAAATATTTGCTCTGCATATCAATAAGACCATGTAAGTATACGTAGATGAGATGCTCGTGAAGTCAGTCCAAGCATTTGATCACATTGTTGATCTTCGAGATAGCTTCAACGTCTGCTATAAGCATAAGATGAGGCTCAATCCAGCTGAATATAAGGTGAATCTTGAAATTTTCTCGAGTTCACAGTGAATGACTGTGGCATCAACGTCAACCTAGCCAAGGCCTGAGCAGTTGTAGATATGCACTCGCCTACACCATCAAGGAAGTCCAAAGTTCATTGGAATGATCGCTAGTCTATCAAGATTTGTCTCCTAGTCTATCGACAAGTGCCAACCTTTTTTTAAGCACTAAAAGGGAGGTTTGAGTAGAGCAGAGAGTGTGAGGAAGCATTTTGGACCCTTAAAAGTTACTTAGTGATACCTCTGCTCCTATCCAAACCTCTGTTTGAGGAAATATTTTATGCCTATCTAGTAGTATTTGAGAAGGCGGTTAGCTTGGTTCTAGTCTGGGAAGTAGAGAAGATCCAAAAGGTTGTCTACTACACTAGAAAAACCTTGCAAGGGGCCAAAGAGAGACGCCTGTATTAGAAAAGCTAGCATTGGCCCTTGTTACCTCTTCTCAAAAGCTCTGGCAATACTTTTAGGATAACACTATCTAAATTCTAACCAAGTACACCTTACACCAAGTCCTCTAAAACCCAAAAATTTCTAGTTAGATGGCCAAGTGGTTGGTTGAGCTCAAGGAATTCGAGGCCCAATTCATGCCCCAGCTGGCCATTAATGCACAAAACATAGCCGACTTTATAGCCGAGTTCACAGAGGCCAACCAGGCCACCCCCTCAGTCGAGAAAGCACCCGTGAAAGACTCTAACCCTGTCAGTAGTAATACAAGTGGACACGAACCTGAGTGGAAATTATTTATAGATGGATCATCTAGAATAAATGGTTTGGGAGTCATACTCATCCTCTTCATGCCGAATGTTTATAAAACCAGTTACATACTACAGTTTGACTTCAAGGCCTTCAACAATAAGGCCGAATATGAGGCGCTAATAGTTGGTCATAAAATTGACCACGATCTCAACATAGACCATGTCCGCATTTATAGCGATTCCATGCCCGTGGTCCAACAAGTGATTAGTGGATTCCAAGCTCGAAAAGAATACATGACGGCGTATCTGAAAAAAGTTAAGGTTCTGCTCAGGTAATTCAAGAGCTTTTTAGTTACACAAATCCCTAGAGCCAAAAACCTTGAAGCCAACAAACTTGCTCGGCTAGCATTGGGCCTTAAAGATGACAACTTGACAATGCTACCAATCGAGGGGCGAGCCGAGCCAAGCATCAAAAGAACAAATTCTATGAATGAAGCTGTCGATCAAACTAGAACCTGGACAGACCCAATCATCTGATACTTGACCAGAGTTCAACTACCCAGGGACCGAGAAGAAGCTTGGCATGTTCGCAATAACTTAGCCTAGTATTCGATGATTGAGGGAAGACTCTACCAATGCAGTTACATAACACCCTATTAGAGATGTGTCAAACCATCGGAAGCTAAATATCTCATAGAGAAGATCTATAGCAGGCTTTGTGACAACCCCGCGAGTGAACGTTCCATGCCCCTTAAATGCCCCTGCCAATGGTATTTTCGACCGACCATGAATTAAGATTGCAAATATTATACCTGTAAGTGCTTCAAATGCTAGCAGTTTACTTGAGCAATCGAATGTCACCTGAACTGTACAACTCGGTTATGTGTTCTTGGCCCTTTGGCAAATGGGCCATCGATCCCATATGACCTCTCCCTATGGCTTGATCACAATTCAAGTATTGCATTGTGGCCATTAATTACCTCATTAAATGGCAGAGGTCGAGCCCTATATTAACATCACCGAGGTTAAGTGCACTAATTTTATATGGAAGAACATAATTCATTGATATAGTATCTTGCACACCATAGTCATCGACAATACTAAGCAGTTTGAAGCAGCAAGCCTCCTCAAGTTGTGTTTATGGCTCGACATCAAGAAGGCCTTTTCTTCACCAAGATACCCTTAGATTAATGGGCAGGTTGAGGCTATCAATGAAACTAACAAGGACAACTTAAGAAAGAAGTCGGATGACCTTAAAGGCACCTGAATTGATGAGCTACCAAAGGTCCTCTAAACATAATGCATGACTATTCGGATTGCCACTAGACAGTCTCCTTTCTCCCTGCTCTATGCAGTTGAAGCAGTAATCCTGATAGAAGTTAGCTTACTGAGCCACAGAGTGGAAAACTACAACGAGCAAAAGAATGTCGAGTGCATGATGGTCGAATTTGATTTGGTGGAAAGGAAATGAGATATTGTTTACATCCAAATAGTTGCTTAGAATCAGGTTGTGGCTTGATACTATAATAAACGAGTACAACCAAGGAGATTTAAAGTTGAAGACTTAGTTTTAAAGAAAGTGATTGTTCAACAGCCTAGGCTTTGATCTTTTGGGCCTAAATGGGATGGACCATTCAAAGTGGTCAACATCTCTAGTAATGAATATACAATATAGCTGATATCGATGGAAGCATGCTCACCTGCCCATAAAATGCTGAGCACCTAAAGAGACTTTACTGCTAACTTATAAACCAAACCCTTTTTTCACCTCTGGTTCTAACAGCTATTCTTTTTGTAAAGACTCTACAAAGATCTGCTAACCAAGACAATAAATGAATGTACAATGAATAGACATCAATGAATGGATACACTTTCAAGAATTCTCTCTGAAAAATAAAACAAAAAAATGAACTGAGATGACAACAGGCTAGCAGCCCCAGCCCGGTTACTTTAGCTTCCAACTTAGTGTTAGATGTGTATGCTCTAACGAGTAAAAATGTAATATGTTTTTGGAGACATTTTTATCAATAAAGAATTCATTCATTATTTATATACCAAAACGTGTCCTCTTTACATTCATATTTGTTGATTGTATGTTAAGCAAATAATAGTCCAAAACTGTCAGTCTAAACCATTAAGAATTGGGCATATGATGGACAGATTATGCGGAAGACACGATTCTTAAGGTGACAGTCTAAATCATAAGATCCATAATCAGGAGAATAAAGTTGGGCACTTTATTCATGTAAAGATTGTTATGTTGTCAATATCCCTATTGGGAGATGGTTTGTCTTGACCATCGAAGGTGGGCTCCATGAATAGAAACATTGGTACATTGTCATAAGTGATGATGTGTTGGATTGGGACATAAAGTGAATTGATTTGGATTACTAATTATATCTAGGAAATTGATTCACTTTAGACAATCATTTGTATTGTATCTTAATCCTGAGATGAATAGTGCACCCATTGTCATGACTTGTGTCCTTTGTTGTACTAAAGGGTGACACCTACATTTTAATAGTGGTACGTAAGCCGGTACGTTGGAAGCATGACTCTTAATAGTATAGACCTATTATTCATAGATATGGAATCAATAGCCCCTCTTTAGGAGTAGTGATATCCTTTTATATGTGTTATCCTGTAATTGAAAAACTGGAGCGATCAACCATTTGGATACATAAGTGTAACCGAGTAGTCTACCATCTTTCGATGGTAAGTTTTTTGATGGTGAGATAATGAAACGTAAGATAAAAATAATCGGGAAGGAAAAACAGAACTTGTCCTTAAGCCAATTATGGATAATCCTATGGGGATACGATACACTATAATATATCATAGAGACTTAGTTATATGGGCTTTATAATTCTATATAATTCGAGAGTACAACTTCAAGCTTTTAATGGAGTAGCGTTTGAGTTGATAATTATGAAATGTATATCTAGCACATTGCATTTCATAATTGTTGGGAGCTTGAACTATATAGGTCCATTTGGTCCCCTTTGTTAGCTCACAAAAATCCAGTAACGATACGGCGTATTTTTTCAATAATTGATGACTATGTCAGATTTTTTAGATTGGTTGAAATTCGAAAGAATCAAATAATTCATGTCTATTTATCGGTTGAATTAATTTTGTAATAAAATTAATTCAAGATAAACTTGTTGAATTACTAGAATCAAATAATTCTTGTCTGTTTATCAGTTGACTTAATTTTGAATAAATTAAATCAAGATAAACTTATAGAATTATTAGGAATTCTTTTATTTTCCTAGAGATTATCTAGATAAAGTTGCTTTAATTAGAAAACTTCTCTTTTGGGTTATTTAAATTAAAATTGAACTTTAACCTATAGAATCTCGGGTGAAAAATAAAAGATTTGCTGAGATTTTTATCGCAAGTTCAGTATGCCAATCCTTAGGTTTGGCCTACCAATGGGGCAAGTTCGACATGACGGTTAGACAGATCGACATGCTGATCGCGCAATAAAAAATCACAGGTTTTCATGCCGATTTCATCATATATTGATCTAAATTTGATTTTGATTTGAATTTTGAGGCATTATCGGATAAGGACTGACTCCTAAAAGGGAGTGAGTCTCATTATTATTTAGATCAATTGAGAGATTAAGAGTGAAACTTTGCTAGTGAGATTCTAAAAACTCCCTAAGAGCTCTTATTCATAAATCATGAACATTAGCTTTAGGTTCTCTTAAATGGTTGGAAGGAAAGTCACCTAGTGGAAGAGCTGTAGGTGTTAACCCACACTTACTCTGATCATGGATAGAGAAAGCAAATAAGGCTAGTTGGTTGAGGTCCTTCTAGAATGTTACTTCTCTTCACTAATTGAGAAAGGCTTTCGGTATTTATAAGGTTAGTAAGATCTAGTCAATTTATGCATATAGCATGTCAAACTTGTGTTTTGAAAAATACTCTGATATAAAAATTTTTAAAATTTTGTTGCGTACTATTTTCCAACAATTGGTATCAGAACTAGTTTTTTAACGTAAATTTGCAAGTTTGTAATCATACTATATGTGTAAATTATGTGATCTTGATCTCTCCTATGCTTCAATTTAATTTTATAGAGAGTTGGCACTCTAGAATTCTATATATTTTTATATGTTGTCATGGATTATGTGGTGAACATTTATTAATTAATTATGGTTGATTAAATTATTATTAAATTATTAATTAATTAATTAATTAATATATATCGGTTATGGTTCCTTAGATGTTAGAATGTGTATCTAGGTTTTTTGTGTAATTAGATGGCAGACTATCATCTCTATCTAGGAATTATTATTTAATTCTAAATTTGTAAGAGTTTTGTAATTAAATAATTATTCGGAGAAGACGGATCTAGAAGCGGACCTAGAAGATAGGTGATGGCGTTCCCAAGTATTTCCTAAGTCTATAATTTTAAGTTTTTGAATTGTTAAAAATAAAATTGATAAATTGCATTAGAAACTATATTTTTCAAAAAAGGTGGTTTCTGCTCGGTTGGCATGCCATGCCCTCTAGTTCGGCAGACCAATGGTTGCAGGATCGACAAGCCAAACTTCAAACTCGACAGGCCATCAAAGGGACAGAAATTTGTTGGCTCTAGCGGTAGGCCAAACTTCTAGTTCGACAGGCCGATTTGTCATGAATTGGCAAGCCGATTTGTGAAGATCGATAGGCCAGAGGGTCATAATATTACAGTTATTTATTATTATTTTGCTTATAGCTTTGCTTGTCTACATTAAAATATGATTTGCCATGTATATTGATAACATGCCATATAAAATAGGGAGTGCCGCTCAATTAAAATTTGTTCATGCATGTCTTTAAAATAAAACCTTGATTTCAAAAGATTGAATGGGAGAAGGTTTTCGAAAGAAAGACCTAAGGCCTCCATCGTTAGTCCATAGGAAGAACATGGTGGTTCCGACCCCTAGGAAGGGACTTCATCATGTACTAAGTTGGATCTCCAAGAAGATAAGATATTTTAGCATGATTTATAGTTGCACACCCCTAGGTGGTAATTATAAATCATGGATAAAATATTGAAATAATGGTTATACACTCATGTTAATTTTATTATTAACCTCCCCTAGGAGCTCTGTTAATAAAATTAATGACCAAAGAAACGATTAGTAATATATGCTGGATCATACAGGTCCTAGATGGCATATCATAATCAGGAGGCGATTCGTGTTCCTGATTGAATTTGGCTTGACTGCCCTAGGAGCTTGTTGAATTCTAAGTTGGGAATTATCATTGTAAGGTTGTGATATTTTCAAGGTTTTGACACATAAACACATTTGTATGTTTTTTACATGATTGTGTTATCTTACTAAATTTTTATGCTATGTTTGCTTATGTTTGGTATATGATTCTTTATTGTAGATTAAAAATATCTAAAAACGCTTTATCTTCGATACTTGACAAAAACCAATTAACCGGAGAGAATTATAATGATTAGAAATGAAACCTGGATATTGTCCTCTCTTTTGTGAAACTGAAATTTGTGCTGACAACCCCTTGTCCTCCCAAGCCTACGGGAGATTCTACCAACAATCAATTCCTAGCATACAATCATTGGAAAGATGCTAATGATTGGGCCTGCTGCTATGTTATGGCCAACATGAACAATGTGCTAAAGGCTCAACATGAGGATTATGTGATTGCTGAGCAAATCTTGGATAATATGGAAGACACGTTTGGAGGCTAAGCCTTAACTAAGCGACAAGGAACGCATTGAAAACTCTTAAACTATAAGCAGAGACCGGGGTCATCTGTAAAGGAGCACATGATGTTGGTCATGGGTTACCTCACTGAGGCACAAACCAATAGAGTTGACATCGATGCTAAAACTCAAATGACTATGGTCTTTGAGACTCTGTTAAAGGAATTTATTCCATTTAAAGCTACATTTAATTTTAGCAATAGGCGGGATATGACCTTAACAGAATTAATGAAACAGTTACAGGAGTTTGAACTACTGATCAGGGAGTCTCTTGTTGGTGGAAAGACCAATTTGGCAGTTACTTCTAGTTCCAATCCCAATTCTGGGAATGGAAAGAAACAACCGGCCAAGAATGGGACTTTTCTTTTCCTGCTAACACCAAGAGCAAGAAGAAGTAGAAGAAGAACTCGAAGAAGCTAATGTGCTTCTCTTCTTCTGTGGGAAGGTCAGGCACATCAAGAAGAATTGCAAGGACTTCCTTTCCCGAGGAGGTAGGTGTAATATTCTGTATTTAGAAACTTGTTTGGTTGAGAAATCTAGAGACATTTGGGTCATACATTCCAGTGCAAATAATCATGTTTGTATTTCTCTACAGGGGTTCAAAGAAACGAGAAGTCTGCTTCATAAAGACTTCACGCTTCGGATGGTCGATTGATCCTTGGTCTTAGCAAAAGTAGTGGAAGACGTCCATCTGTATTTTGATGATTATAGGAATTTAATTTTACGAGATTGTTTTTACGTTCTTAAATTTAAAAGGAATTTAATTTTTACAACTTGTTTTTTTAAAGACTCCTATTTGGTTTCTTTTAATAATAAAGTGGTGATTCGTAAAAATAAATCTTTTATCTATTCTAGATGGATGCAAAATAATCTATACTTATCAAACCTAAGATGGACTTACTGCTTAATATTGAGAGGAATGATAATAGCTCTAAAGACTTAAAACTTCTTACTCTAATAAGGCTTATCTTTGGCATTTGCGCATTGGTCATGTTAACCTGAATAGGATTCAAAGGTTGGTAAGGGATGGACCTTTAAGTCATCTAAAATTGGAATCTATACCTCAATGTGAATTTTATTTAGAGGGTAAAATGACCAAAAGACCATTCGGGTCTAAGGGCAATAGGACCGAAGGGGATCTAGAACTTGTACATAGTGATATTTGCAGGCCGATGAACATCCGGGCATAAGGAGGGTATAAGTACTTCGTCACTTTCATTAATGATTACTCAAGGTATGGGTTTGTGTACCTAATAAACCACAAAAGCGTAACTTTTGACAAGTTTAGAGAGTTTCTGTCTAAAGTTAAAAAGCAATTGGGTAGACCCATAAAGGCACTTCGATCCATCGAGGTGGAGAATACTTTCTTATGAGTTTTTGGAACACTTATTAGAGAATAGGATTCTATCTCATTTGACTACACCGGGCACTCCGCAGCAGAATGGCATGGCAGAGAGAAGAAATAGGACTTTATTGGACATGGTTAAGTCCATGATGAGTTATTTATCATTGCCTTTGTCCTTTTAGGGATATGTACTACAAACCGCATGTTATCTTTTGAACAACATGCCTTCAAAATGGGTCCCTAAAAATCCTCACGAGTTGTGGACGGGCAAGAAGAGATCCTTAAACTATATTCGCATATGGGGATGTCCAACTCATGTTCTATTTAAGGATGCAAATAAGTTGGAAGTACATTCGAAAGTTTGTGTATTTGTAGGATATCCAAAAGGGACGAAAAGGAGTTATTTCTATAACCCAAAGGAACATAAAGTCGTGGTTTCAACTAATGCAACTTTCCTTAAGGAGAGTTACATGGATGACTTTAAGCCTCGAAGCAAATTGGTGCTTAAGGAGTTAAGGAGTGATCCAATCACTTCGGTGGTTCTGAATGAAACTGTTCCAATTAGTGTAGAAAAACCAAACGAACCTGAACAACAACCTAAGGGGCTTCGGCGTAGTAGGAGGATCAGGCTTAAACCTGAAAGGTATATGTTCAATAGGGAGGCCTTCTTGGCTGAACCAGATGAACATGACAAGATCCTTATACTTACGTAGAGGCTATGGAGGATGTTGATTTGAAACTCTGGACATAGGCCATGAACACAGAGATGAAGCCAATGGAAACCAATTGGATCTAGGAGATTGTGGATCTTCCCGAAGGGGTGAAACCCATAAGGTGTAAGTGTGTCTACAAGAGGAAAAAGGAGTGGATGGAAAGGTCGAAACCTTTAAGGCTAGACTGGTAGCTAAGGGTTATACACAAAAGGAAGGAATCGATTACGAGAAAACCTTTTCGCTTGTAGCCATGCTTAAGTCCATCCAAACTCTCTTGTCCATATCTGCCACTCTCGACTATAAGATTTGGCAGATGGATGTTAAGACGGCTTTTCTAAATGGCTACCTTGATGAGTCCATTTATATAGAATAGCCAGATGGGTTCAAGGTCAAGGGTCAAGAAGGTAAGGTTTGTAAACTGCTAAAGTCAATTTATGGACTTAAGCAGGCTTCCCATTCTTGCAACATAAGATTTGATCAAGTGATCAAGACTTATTGGTTCTCACAGCCATGTGTTTACAAACACATTAAGGATGGGAAGCTGGTTTTTCTACTACTCTATGTAGATGACATTCTACTAATTGGCAATGACGTTGGGGCATTATCATCGGTCAAATTATGGTTGACCAAGTAGCTTGACATGAAGGACTTGGGTGAGGCTAAATTTGTTCTCGTTATCCAGATCTTTTGGGATAGGAAGAACAAAATGATAGCTTTGTACCAGGCCAGCTACATAGATAAGATTTTCAGGAGGTTTACAATGCAGGATTCCAAGAAAGGTGGGCAACCATCTAGGCCTGGAATTACTCTTTCTAAGAAAGACTCTCCAAAGTCTGATGAAGAAAGAGAATACATGAAGAAGGTGCCTTATGCTTCGATAGTGGGTAGTTCCATGTATGCCACGCTTTGTACACGGCCAGATATTTGTTATACAATCAGGATTGTAAGTTGATTTCAGGCGGATCTAAGACAAAACCACTAGGTTGCAATTAAGCATATTTTAAAGTACTTGAGAAGGACTTGAGGGTATATGCTTGTGTATTTGGGCGAGGATTTGACTCCTCTAGGAAACACTTACTTGGATTTTCAATCTTCTCTAGATTCTAGGAGATCAACTTTGGGTTTTGTATTTACTCTGGGTGGCGATGCCATTAGCTAGAGAAGTGTGAAGCAAGACTACACTTTGGACTCAACGATGGAGGCCGAGTATATGGCAGCCAATAAAGCTTCAAAAAACCAATGTGGCTTTGCAAGTTCCTTGGGGATTTTGAGGTAGTTCCTAGTATGGAAATGGCGATATCACTATACTGTGATAACAGTACGGCGGTAGCTAACGCTAAGGAACCAAGATTTCACAAGAAGAGTAAACATATTGATTGGAAGTATAATGTCATAAAGGACTTCGTCGAGGGCAAGCATATCATGGTGTGCAAAATCACGTCAGATGATAATTTAGTTGATCCATTTACGAAGAGATTTACTGGGAGAGTCTTTGAGAGATATGTGGAAGCTATGAGGATGTGAGATTTGTCATATTTACTCACTTAGAGCAAGCAGGAGATTGTTAGACGTGTATGCCCTAAGGAGCAAAAATATAATATGTTTTTGGAGACATTTTTATCAATAAAGAATTCATTCATTATTTATATATCAAAACTTGTCCTCTTTATGTTCATATTTGTTGATTGTATGTTAAGCAAACAATAATCTAAGAGTGTCAGTCTAAACTTTTAAGAATTGGGCATATGATGGGCAGATTATGCAAAAGACATGATTCTTAAGGTAACGGTCTAAATCATAAGAACCACAATCGAGGAAATAAAGTTGGGTGCTTTATTCATATAAAGATTGTTATGTTGTCTATATCACTATTGGGAGATAGTTTGTCTTGACCATTAGAGGTGGACTCCGGGAATAGAATCATTGGCACATTGTCATAGGTGACGATGTGTTGGATCTAGACATAAAGTGTATTGATTTGAATCATTAATTCTATCTAAGCGAATCAATTCACTTTAGACAATTATTTGTATTGTATCTTAATCCTGAGATGAATAGTGGGCCTGTTGTCTTGACTTATGTCTTTTGATGTACCAAAGGCATACTCACATTTTAATATTGGTACACATGCCAATACGTTAGAGGCATGACTCTTGATAACGTAGACCATTATTCATAGATATGATATCTATAGCTCCTCTTTAAGAGTAGTGATATCCTCTTATATGCGTTATCCTGTAATCGAAAAACTAGAGCGCTCAACCATTTAGATATGTAGGTGTAACTGAGTGGTATACCATCTTTAGATGGTAACTTTTTTGATGGTGAGATAATGGAACGTAAGATAAAAATAATCTAGAAGGTAAGACAAAACTTGTCCTTAAGCCAATTATGGATAATCCTATGGGGATACGATACACTATGATATGTCATGGAGACTTAGCTATACAGGCTTCACAATTCTATATAGTTCAAGAATGCAACTTCAAGCTTTTAGTGGAGTAGCGTTGGAGTTGATAATTATGAAATGTATATCTGGGATATTGGGTTTCATAATTATTGGGAGCTTGAACTATATAGGTCCATTTGGTCCCCTTTGCTATCTTACAAGAATCCTATAACGATGCGGCGTGCTTTTCCAATAATTGGTGACTTATATCAGATTTATTAGATTGGTTGAAATTCAAAAGAATCAATAATTCATGTTTGCTTATCAGTTGAATTAATTTTGTGACAAAATTAATTCAAGATAAACTTGTTGAATTATTGGGATCAGATAATTCTTGTTTGTTTTTTAGTTGATTTAATTTTGAATAAATTAAATTATGATAAACTTGTAAAATTATCAGGAATTTATTTATTTTCCTAGGGATTGTCTAGATAAGTTTCTTTAATTAGATAACTTCTCTATTGGGTTATTTGAATTAAAACTGAGACTTCATCCTATAGAATCTCAGGTGAAAAATAAAAGATTCGTTAGGATTTTAATCGTAGGTTCGGCCTGCCGATGGGGCAAGTTTGGCATGCCGGTTAGATAGATCGACATGCCGATCGTGCGATAAAAGATCATGCTTTTTCACACAGATTTCATCAGATATTAATCTGAATTTGATTCTAATTCAAATTGTCACCTGATAAGGACTGACTTCTAGGACCAACCTCTATAAAAAGAAAGTGAGTCTCATTATTATTTAGATTAAAAGTGAAATTCTACTGGTGAGATTCTAAAACTCCCTAAGTGCTCTTGTTTACAAATCACGAACACTAGCTTTGGGTTCTCTCAATTGGTTGGAAAGAGAGTCGCCTGGTGGAAGAGCTGTACATGTGAGCCCACACTCACTCCGATCATGGACAGAGAATAGCAAAGAATGCCAGTTGGTTGAGATCCTTCTAGAACGTTACTTCTCTTCACTGATTGAGGAAGCTTTTTGGCATTTACAAGGTTAGTAAAACCTAGTTAATTTATGCATATAGCATGTCAAACTTGTGTTTTGAAAAATACTCTGATATAAAAATTTTTAAAATTCTACTGCATACTATTTTTTTAACACTTAGGGGGCCACTAACTCCCACTAGCATAAAACCTGACCACAACTGAACCTAAAATACAAGTTTTCCTAATCTAATGAAATTGCAAACTACCCGACCTAAGGACACATAGTACAAACTTACCTGGGAACAAAACTCTCGACCATAAGTAGACTTGTAGAATTCCTAAAGGATTCGACAAGCCTAGGGGACATAGGGGTATCATGACATCATACTCCAAATCCGAGTAGAATATGCTTAAAAAAAGCAAATATGCTTAAAAAGAGCAGTGCATGCTTAAAAAAAAAGAAATAAGATAATAGACATAAAGTAATTCGAACAAATCAATACTTGGGAAAACTCGAGTCTCATATAGATTGCTGTATGGGGAAGGTAAAAAAACTAGGCACCTTCCATATCCTCGCACAAATAAAAAAAAAAGAGAAAAAACAACAATAAAGAGAGTAAGGACCCTCGGCATTGGGCCGAGTGTTGTCTTTGACATCATCAACGTCTAGATCGACAACTGCCTAGGCCACGTCCATCTCCTGCCCAATGCCATCCTGCTCAGTCGGGACTAGGGTCTTCTCCTCTTCCTTCTTTTCCTCGCCTTCACCCTCCTCCTCAGGGTCAACGATGAGTGATCAATCAAAGGCGGCCGCCTCGGGATGGTTCATTAGGATGTAATCTTATAGGTGCTTCATCCTAAGGAATAGTTATTGAAGAACTCGTTTGTGCCTTTGAAGTTCTCCACCGCCAGGCACTCTACCTCAGCCAGCCTATTCACTAGCTCCTTCCCAAGGAACCTTTGGTGCTCCAAACTAGCAGCTCGAGCCATTTCTTATGCCCCCAAAGGATTAGTTTAAAAACTCTAAACTTTTTCTCAAGCCTTATTAGCCTCTTCCTTGATAGCCTTTAACTCTACCTTGACCTAGGCCAGCTCGTCGATGTTGTCCTTTAGGTTGTCCTCAGTCTTGACACTCTTTTGGGTGGCCTTGTTAGCCCATTTTGCTGCACCTTAACTTGTTGCTTGGCTCTAAGGTCGGCAACCTTGAAGCTGCACAAGCCTACAAAGTTTGATGTTAGTAAATCCAAATAAGAATGACGAAAGGAAAAGAAGTTTAGAACCCGAGATGGAACCCACTGGAAGCACTCCCAGGAAGACTTATGCCTAAAAGAGTCGAAAAACTCCTCAAGGAGGACTAGGTCATCGAAGTACTCGACGATAGATGGGCATAATGGATAACTGGTCATCCTAGACTGGTCAGTTGGTGGAACTACCAGTGGTGGGGATGGAGGAATGTTTTGGTTTGTCGAAGGCCCTTGGCAAGATACCAGCCCGAGCTATTGGGTGCACAAGGAAACAATGATGTTGGGCTGTTTGGCCCACTCGAATCTCTTTCTCTTCATCCCAGCCTTGGCCTTGCCTTGCCTTTGCCTTGGCTCTGGAGCTCCATCATTCTCCAAAACCTCTCTTCCCTGGATAGCTATCGGGATGACATATCTGCAAAATGGGAGAAACAAAGTCACGGTATGTTCAAGAAAAAATCAACAAAAACAAAAGGAGCGGTCTTTAAGTCAAACCTCCAATCAAAAGTAGCACTTGTGGGTAGACTTGCCTTATTACGTTCTCGAGGTCCTTGTCGACAATGGGTAGCCCTAGACCGAGGGAACCACCACGAGAGGCCATCAAAACTAGACAATGATGTCACCCCCACCTACCGCCTGGGTCAAGAAGAACTTGATCAACAACCCCTCATTGAGCTACTGCCACTTGCTCGGCCGCCCGAGCAAGAGAGGCATCGTCATGTCTAGGGTTGTTAAGTTGGAACCCCTTAAACTAGCCATAATTCGCTAAGCTTGTCTTGCTCAACAAAAACACTTATTGCTAGATAGAGTCAGGCTTCCTTAGCGAGTCCTCGGTAGATTGCCTGAGTGCCCTCGATGCCCACGACCTCTTCGATCACACATAGCCTTACTCGAACTTCATTAGCACGACTTGGTCGACAAAAACGCTCTCTCCTAACTGGGACAACCACCTTGTGCCAACTTAAAATCACTCGAACTTCCACAGCTTGTCTAAGTCTAAGTTGCCAAGGATGAATTCCTTAAAGAATCTAGTGAAATAATACCACCCGACCTACCATGGGAACTTCTTCATTTTGAACATTTGTTTAAAGGCTTCCCTTAGAATCTCGAAAGCATAGCTATACATCCATAGCATGTACATGTTGTTCGGGTTCAGTGCATAGGGTGTTAGACATGTATGCCCTAAGGAGTAAAAATGTAATGAGTTTTTGAAGACATTTTTATCAATAAAGAATTCATTTATTATTCACATACCAAATCTTGTCCTCTTTACGTTCATATTTGTTGAATGTATGATAAGCAAACAATAGTCTGAGACTGTCAGTCTAAACCTTTAAGAATTGGGCATATGATGGACAGATTATGCAGAAGACACGATTCTTAAGGTGACGGTCTAAATCATAAGATCCACAATCGAGGGAATAAAGTTGGGCGCTTTATTCATGTAAAGATTGTTATGTTGTCTATATCCCTATTGGGAGATGGTTTGTCTTGACCATCGGAGGTGGACTCTATGAAT